>JAQQSW010000028.1:113362-226823 GCA_028646575.1 Pseudocheirus occidentalis | reverse complement strand
GTAGAGAAGAGAACAAGGCGGGAGTTGGGGGGATGGGATAGGAAGGAGGGAAATATAGTCAGTGTTACACAATATGTTCATTGTGGAGACATTCTGTGTAACTACACATGTACAGACTGTATTGAATTACCTGACTTTCCAATGGGGGTGGGTGACAAAGGAGGAATGGAAAGAATCCTGAATGTAAAGTTTTAAAATCAAATGATAAAAATATACATATATTATTATTATTATTATTTACATGCAACTGGGAAATAAGATATACAGGCACTGGGATAAGGAGATCCATCTTACCCTACCAGAAAGTCAGAGAGGTGATGGGGGAGGATATAGGAGAGAGCAGAATGGGGGAGGCGGTATACAGTGGGATCACTATTTTGGGGTGGTAGGTAGAGGAAAGATAGGGAGAAAATTTATAACTCAAAATCTTGTGGAAATGAATGATGTAAACCAAAAAATAAGAAAATAAACAAAAGTTAAAAAAAGAAAATCAAAAATGAAATTTATTCTAAACAAAAAAGATTTTAGGGCATTTTGAACACAATGGTCAGCAAATATTGTGAAATGGCAGTGAAAGGCTTAGACTAATTTCTCTAGTAAGGTAACATGTGAAAGTGCTTTCCAAAGTATAATTGTTGTTCAATTGTTTTCAGCTGTCTCCAGCTTGCCACATCCACTTTGGGGGTTTTCTTGGCAAAGATACTGGAGTGGTTTGCCATTTCCTTCCTCAGCTTCTCCAGAAACTAAGCCAAACAGGGTTAAGTGACTTGCCTGGGGTCACACAGCTAATAAGTGTCTGAGGTTAGATTTGAATTCAAGTCTCCTGATTCCAGGCTTTCCCTGTACTCTGTCCACTGCATTACCTAGCTACAAGGATCCCAAAAGGTAACATTGTATTATAGGATCATCATTGATATTTAGTTCAGATCTATGATTTCCCCAAGGTGGGGACATCTCCAGGGTAGAAACTCCCTCTCTTGAGGCAGATTAGTAACTCATTTGCAATTCATAGTCTTAAAGACAGTCCAGAGAAATCAAGTAACTAGCATGTTATCACAGTCAGTATGAGTCAGAGGCTATACTTGAACCCAAGAGTATTTTTTTCTCTGTGTTCTTTCTAGCCTATATCCCCCATAGGTCTACCCCTCCCTGGAGGCTGGCAAGTGGATGTTGTCCACACATAACTGCCAATGATCAAGAATTTTTTTAAATCTGAAAAATTAAACTTCTCTAATTGAAGAGAAGAGCTATGAGTTCAAAACAGAGACATTTTTAGATTCATCCAAAAATTCTAATGTTTTGTTTCAAGAAAATGCAGACAGGATTTCAATGTATATTTCAAGAGGATTTATCTATATTTTTCTTCCTAAAACTTATTTAAAAAATAGCTTTGTAATAGACATTTCATGTCAGCTAGCTTAAAAAAGAATATCTACAATGTTCCAGGTATAATTCTGAATATTTCACAGAGCCCAGTATTTAAACCCCAAAAGGCTGTCTGATCTTATTGAACTACCCTGGTTGTTAATGATCCTTTCTCTCCCACCTGAACTTTTGAGGTTTGGCAATCCCAGGTGTTGTACAGGATTTTAATCAGGAATGTAAACTCTAACCTTTGGCATCCTAGTCCTTGCCTTCTCCCATTTACAAATAGAATGATGAAAGAGCTTTATCCTGTTTACTTTTATTCAGCATCTCTGTTCCTATCACCTTTCTTCCTATTACCTAATCCACTCTACTCATTATATTGTCCATCACAGTACCACTGAAGGTCACAGTTGGAAAAATATCTCTTTGGGTTTATAATCTCAGAAGTACATATCAACAGACCATGTAAATAGTTACTCTGAGAAAGCAATTTGAGGAATGTATTTGTCTCACATCAATGCGCTGTTGATAGACCAATGAATGGTATAACCATGCTGGAAACAATCTGAACTTATACACAGAAAAAGTTACTAAATTGTACATGCCCTTTGATCCAGCTATAGCACTGCTAGGCCTATACCCAAAAGTGATCAAGAAAGAGATAAAACGCCAATATGTGTGGAAATATTTATAAAAACTCTTTGTGTTGTGGCAAAAAACAGGACACTAAAGGGATACCCATCAATTTCAAAATGGATGAATCAAACATTCATGTATGAATGTAATAGAATATTATGGAGGCTTTAGAAAAGAGAGAAAAGATAATTTCAAAGAGATATGTAAAGACTTACATGAATTGCTGCAAAGTAAAATAAGGAGAAGCAAAAGAATAATTTATATTAATATTGTAAAAATGAGTAATTTTGAAAATGTTTATAAACTGACAAAGAATGCAATGAACAGAACAAGGGGAACAATGCTGTATAGATAAACAACCTTAAAAGCTTTGAGAACCTTAATCAATGCAATGACCATCCATGCTTCCAGAGAATACATAATGAAGCATGCTGTCTCCCACTTAACAGAGATGTGATGTTCTAAGGGTACAGAACGAGATTTTTTGTTTAACATATGCAGTAAGGAAATTTGGTTTGCCTGACTATTTGTTATAAGGAATTTGCTTTTCTTCTTTTTTTTTCCCTGATGATATCTGGAAAGGGAGAAAATTAATTCTGTTCATTGGGAAAAAAAACCATACACACATATACACACATACTTATACACACATACAATGTGCCAGTCTATCTCACTCTACCTCAAATCTCAGATCCCACTATCAGGTGTGACTTTTCAATAAGTGTCACACCCAAAGGTGGACTTTTAGTCTGCTAAGTGGTATGACAGCAGAGTCTGCCTTTTTAAAGCCTGTATTGGCCTGGCATACCCAGTGCCAAGAAGATTGCGCCCAACTCTTGGATGGGCAAACTGCCTTTGAAGCAGATGGCTATGAGGACAAGCAGGATGGAGATTAAGACTATGCATAGAAATATTTCAGTCTAGGGCCATATTCACATTTGGGAACATTCCACCATCTGCTCACATCTGAAATTTCCAATTCCACTAATGCAGTTTGCATACAGATTTCCATTTTTGTTTTCACTTTTTAAAAAGCTTTGGATTGAAGGAAGACCCCTTTATCTGTCCAGAAGAATCAAGAAGTTAGGCTTTTTGTTGTTATCCAACTTGTACCACTGTCACCCAGCTAGTTAAGGGCAGAACAATGGGTAGAACCTGTCTCCTAGTACTTCTTCCATAAAACCATGCTGCCTCTCAGTATAAATAACAAATGCATTGATTGACAACATAATATTTAATTAGTAACTTCAGAATTCCTTATATTCTTATGGGATGGGTAGAGGAATGGTTTCATTGGTGTGAAAAACTTCCCAGTTAACTCCCAGATCAGAAACTATAGCTTAAAATCTCAGAGCTGTCTGGGGTCCTGAGAGATGAAGTAATTTGCTCAGTGTCCATTAGCTCATATACAACAGATGAAAGATTTGAACCCAAGAATTTCTCAATCCAATAATTTCTCAATACCATTAGGCTGTACCATGCTGCCTCTCCAGTCTGTCAAGGGAAGGTTCACTTGAGCTATTATAGCTTGAACGAAAGTGATAGAGCCAGAACCCAATGACATATTGACTCAAGTACTGTAGCCTAACAGCTGGGGTATGTGCTGTCTAGTCTTTACCTACAAAGAAAGTACTCTTTCAAGCAGCAAACATCCCAGGAGCACAAATTGTCCTTATCCTTCCTCAAGACAGGCAGTGGAATTATGGGAAAGAAGAGTCTCTGGGGTAAAGGTTGCACGTTCCTATTCTGATTAGCCTGATTTCAAGCAAAATGATGAGAATTTTCAGCCTTTGCCAGGAATAACTTCAGCCTTTGCCCTTGTCAGGTAACCACACCTAGGTTTTTCTGATGATGCATTAGGACTGGATAGAGATGTGGGCTGAGGGTCTGGCCAAGACAGATAAGAAAATATTTGCTTCCAATTCAATTCTGCCACTGGCTGATTTTGTGACTATGAGCAAGTCGCATCATTGCTCTGGGCTTGCCTCAGTTTCTGTGTCTAAAAAGAGAGGGTTGGGTGAGATGATCTCTATGGCCCCATCCAACTGTACTTTAGCACTCTGTGAGACTGTGAGCCCAATTCCAGCCAGATGAAAAGCATAAAGTGATAGCAAACAGGTCTCTGATGTCACGGAGTTGGTCAGAGGCCCAACAGAGAATTTTACAACCAACTGCTGACTATTACACATGGTCAATGAACAGTGACTAAGCTTATCCTAAGGTAGAGAGAGACAAACTCGGGAAATCCATACCCAGCCTGATCAGGCCCAGTTTCTAGAGATCAACAGGTTGAAATTCTAGTGCCAGCATCTGGTATTTTTGAATATAAGACCAGGAGCTTTAATACATCCAAGCCCCAGCATAGCCTCCCAGGCATTACCTGGGAGTGCTGTAGTGTTAGCTCAGGAGAAGGCAAAGGAAGTTAACAGAAGTGCTTATGGTAAACAAAGTCTGGGGGTGCAAACATCTGGAAAACCATTATCTTCAATATGAGGTTTAAATAAATTAAAATCTATTTAAGAATTAGTTTTCTCATTGATATTATAACTCATGTAGTTCAATAATAAAGCAAGTAGAGAAAGTACACAAATCAACCAGTCACTAAGTATGTATTAAGGACCTGTGCTAGCTACTGGAGATACAAGTACAAAGAATAAATCTATCCTAACTTGCAAAGAGTTTAAAATCATCATCATCAACAACAACAACGATACACAAAGCTATCAACTGATTAAATAGTGCTTCATCAAACAGTTGAATACTTGACATTTTTTTCTTAGAAATCTAATCCCATGCCTTTCTTTTGTTCTCACAACACTCCTAAACAGAAAACATTGTACATCCCTATTTTAAAAACAGTTTGAATGTGTTTTACAATCCTCAGAGGAGATAAGAACTTGGGAGGTAGGAAGTATACCCTTTGAGAAGCCAGAGATACAATTTTTAAACATGTGTGTGCATATATATATATGTAGATACACACATGCATATTTAATATATACATGTGCATATTTCGTATATACATATATGCACATACATGTATATACATTCATATATGTACACCTGAATGCACACACACATATATGTATATGTATATATCCTGCTGGATGTCTGCTGTAGGGAAGAGTGCTAGTCTATATAGATATAAGTAATTAATAAGTAACTTTAGATCTGTAGCCAAGGAGGATTGAAAGATCACAGGGAAGCTTCCAGAAGAGTCATTGATTGGACATAGGCACTAATGAGGTAATGTAGTGAGGAAATATTGTGCAGCGCTCTAGGGCAATGTCCTCATCTCTGCTAGAAATAAGAGAAGGAATAAGCAAAAAAGAAAGGAGCATCAGAGTGGAATAGGCTGCCATGCAAGGTGAAAGGAAGTAAAGCTCTATGCTTTCTGTGTGTGGTAAGAAGCAGGTTCACAGAAGGAGAGGCCTGTGAGCTGGCCATTTATTGGTGGGTAAGATTTTCAAAGGGACTGGCAAAGGGAGATGGCTTTTCGGATATAGGCATGATGTGGGTCTGGTGGATTCTGAGTGCTTCCTATGGTGTCTCCACACGGAGGATGCTGGGGAGCAGATGAAGTTTCTCCATGTAGAGGATACTAGGGAAAGTATTTCTAGGATAACATGATGATGTGAAAGGGAAGTGCCTTGGAGGGACTGTGGGACATTCATGGACACTGTGGAACTGATTCTAGTTTGCTAACAAAGTATTTGGATGAGTATTTTTTTTGATGTGCTACATAATCAAAACTATTGGTGTCTTTAAAAAAAAACCTGCCTGAGTCAGCTTATGCTGCCTCTTGAAGTTGCATTTGTGAGAGCAAGGTTACTCCATTCACATCTGTCAACAAATCATGCTATAATACAGAAGGCCTTAGGGACTTCTTTCTGTCATATGGCCAACATATATGATCCTGGATCCTTGGCTTTTTGTTTTCTTTTCCTTTCTTGGTATAGGAAAAACAAGCTATATGAATCAAGGAAGCAGAATCCAGTCCAGGTATTGCAACCAGTCCCATATAAATGTCCCAAGGAGCAGGGAATGATCTTTGGGAGTGATCTTCTGAACCCATATCAACCAAAGGTGAACATGGCAGCAATACTACTACCTTTAGGGGTAAACTTACTGGGACCAACACTTAGTAGGAAATGAGTTAATTTTTGAGGCTATTCTCCCAAAATATCAGTGGAGTGTAAGAGAAAATATGCTCAGTAGATATTCAGACCAAAAATGTTTATATGTTTGCAATTCTGAGGTCTTTGAAATAAATATCCCATTGTAAAAACTATTTGGCATTAAATAGTTAAATGGAACTGAAGCACTAATTACAGGCCCCCTAACCAACAAACAGAGTGAATGAGAGTTCTAGTCAATAATAGCAAAGAAAAGAAATACCCCCAAAGCTACCAAATGCCCGCAGATCCTCCACATGACCCCAAATACTCCCGAAGTCAGGGTGTCCTGGAACTCTGAAATGTGATACAACCTGCCTAACCTTGAAAGAGTGCAGCCAGGATGTATGTGTTAACATGGGGAACACTTTGACAAAAAGAAATGGCACGAGAAAGCTCTTTTTAGTCTACCCTAAACTCATTATATAATTTAGTATGGAGGGATAAGAAGCATTTATTAAATGCCTACTCTGTGCTGGCACTGGAAATACAAATATAAAATTAAATCAGTACCTAATCTACAAGAGTTTACATTCTAATAGGAGACAACACATATACACAAGTGATGGTCAAGGAAGAATTTTTGTCTGGAGAGTCAATAGAATGATGAGTGGAGACACGGAACACACTTAATTGTCATCCCCTTTCCAGAAACAATGTTAGTATTCATTTGATCACTAGTCCCAGATAAAGTGCTGAAGGAAGGTGAGATGATGCATGTGGTTAGGCAGCACAGATGTCAAGATGTCCAGGCTGGATGGGTATGAAGCAGTCTCTGTGGCAGTCTAAATAGAGTGATCAAGGTGACTTTGCACTTAGCCACAGAGCAAGCAAGAAGACTTAGTCCAGGACAGTTCCAAAGTTTCGAGAATGCATTCATTTAGTTAGAGAGGGATGATCTCTGGAGGCTGGTCCAGAAGGTGCTATTACAGGTGGAAAGAAGAGAGCATTTAACATTGGCTAATATGTGAACACGTGTCCCTAATCATGACGCCTCACTGTGGTACCCAGAGTAAACACTGGGTCATTGAAGGATTGATCAATGCAACACAATTTAAGGCAAGTTCTAATAAGCTGGAAAGGATTCAAACACCAGTCTGAAGACTGGGCCAGTTCAAATTTATTTTGATTTTCTTTTCTTTTTTTTTTCTTTTTGGAGGGAGGAAGGCAGAGCAATTGGGGTTAAGAGACTTGCCCAAGGTCACATAGCTAGTAAGTATTAAGTGTGTGAGGCCAAATTTGAACTCAGGTCCTCCTATCTTCAGGGCCAATGCTCTATTCACTGTATCACCTAGTCGCCCCATTTTGATTTTCTAAGGACTGATCTAGGTAATTGCCTGATCTTTATAATGTGCTCTAAGTTTTGCAAAGTACTTTATCTACATTGTCTCATTTGTTACAATAGCCCTTTGAGCTATGTGTTACAGGTATCATCCTTATTTTATATAGAGAGAAACATATTCAGAGAAATCAAGTGACTTCTCTAAGGTCTATAGTAAGCACCAGAGGTAGAATTTGAACCCAGCTCTCTCCTGACTCTGGCCTAGTGCTTCCTCTAAAACTGTGCTTAGAGGCTCAGTACCAAAAGACTTGTCACAAAAACCTTCTCTTATATATATATATGTGGCCATGGGGCAAGATATGATGCCCCAAGCTACCCTAGTCCTTGACCGCTCCTTTAAGATCTCCATGGTGCAGTCAGAGAGGCTAAAGGGGAATATATATAGGTAGTCTTAAACACACAGTGCTAGCCCAATGATCCTTAAATTGCCATACCACTAGAGAAACCAAACAATATCCATATTGATTTTTTTTACTATAAATGAAATAAAAAAATCAAAGGTGTTAAGAAGTCAGCTAAATGGGGGAAAATAGCTCCCAGATTCTCATGAGAAAGACACATAAAAGTACTGGCAGAATTAATTTCCTTATTTGCTCAAAGGTTTGAAGAAATACCATTTGATGAGACATTTTGTCATTTTGTTTCATCAAGTTTATGTTAAGTATAAGCAGATAGCTCACTCCAATAGGTGCAGCTTTGTGGCCCAGTGAATAGAATGCTGAGCCTAGAATTACGAAGAATTGAAGAATTGTTTTACGGCACTCAAATCTGGACTAGATACTTACCAGCTGGGTGACCCTGGGCAAGTCACTTAACTCTATTTGCTTCGGTTCCTCAACTGGAGAAGAAAATAGCAAACTACTTCAGTATCTTTGCCAAGAAAACCCCAAATGGGGCTTACAAATTGCTAAATACAACTGAAAATGACTGACCAACAACCATGCACCAACCTCCATTGTAGAGGATAAAGAGGCAAAAGATTCATATGGAGCAAAAAAACCCTTTAAACTTAGTTAACATATATCTTGATGTTAGATTACTTCAATGTGAAAACAATCAAGTACAGTTATACCAAAATAAGAAATGAAATGAGCTTATACTACACGTCCAATTGCAAAATATTACTTAGAAGAAACAATTGGACAAAATGGGGGCTAATCCAGAATTTGACTGAGATCCAGCAAGATCAGTTAAGAAGCATTTATTCAGTGGTTATGAAGCACCAGGCAATTTAAATTGTCAGTGACTGGAATGAGGAAATGGACGGTACCCTCGTCAAATCTCTTATCAATCAATCAGACAATTAGCCTGTATTAAGCACCTACTCTATTCCAGATGCTGTCCTAGATGGCATGTATCAGAGACAACTAGGACACTGGGTAGCAGTGACAGTCAGAATATAAAAAAGTCTTGACAAACCAGAATGGTGAATTAAATCCAACAAGATAAAATGCAATAGATATAAATACAAAGTTGTATACTTGGGTTCACAAAAGGAGCTTCATAAGTACAGGAAGTAAAACATGCTAGAGAGCAGTTCATCTGAAAAAGATCAGGGAGTTGGTCTGAGGAGGTTAGGAAACTGCAAACTCAGTTCAGTTATTTTTTGTTTTTCAGTCATTTTTTTAGTCATCTCTGACTTTTTGTGACCCCATGTGAGATTTTCTTGGCAGAGATACTGGAGTGGTTTGCCATTTCATTCTCTAGCCCCATTTTTACAGATGAAGAAAATGAGGCAACAGGGTTAAGTGACTTGCCCAGGGTCATACAGCTAGTAAGGGTCTGAAGCCAGATTTGAACTCAGGAAGATGAGTCTTCTTGACTCTAGGCAGCATTCTATCCATTGTGCCAGCTAGTAAATAGTGTAACAACATTGCCTCTCAGCCTTGATGAACTATATTAAGATATGGGGAATCTATTTGACTATGTACACTCTGTATGACAGTCCTGTTGTACTCTGGTCAGATCATACATGGAGCATTTGTGTACAGTTCTAGATACCACATTTCAGAAAGAACATTGATAAGCTGGAGAGTGTCTATAGGGGGGCAACCGCACTTGTGAAGGGCGTGGAGATCATGCCATGTGAAGATCCATTAAAGAAACTTGGGATGTTCAGTCTGGAAAAGAAACCACGGAAGGAAAACATAACTGTCTTCATGTACTTGGAGAGTTGTCATGTGGAAGAGAAATAGTGGTATTTTGCTTGATCTCAGGGGGCAGAAGTAGAAACTGAGTGGAAATTGAAGAGGTAAATATAAGGTTTATATAAGGAAGATCTTCTAACAATTAGAGCTATGAGAAAATAGAATGGAGGTAGTAGGCTGCCCCTCCCTAGAGGTGTTCAAGGGAAAAAACCAAATGACTGCCTTTGGTGTACATAGCAGGTTAATATAACATAACCTGTAGAGGAACAACTTAGACTAGGTGCCAACTGCGAATAATCAACTGCCAACAAAAGGATCAGCTCTGTTGGTGTTTTATAATGGAATAAACAATGAAACAGCCACATTTGGATTCTACCATCTCTAGATTTTATGTACTATGTAAGAAAATTAGCAATGATGCATATGAAGATGAATCTAGAAAGAGAGGCTAGAGCAGACCAAATACATACAGAAGAAACTCATGCTATAGTTTAAATGGTTTTGAAGACATTCAAGGGAATATTCTTACGAGATTTCAGGAGAGGATTTTAAAGAAATACAAAGGATTGCAGATAATGTATTTACCAATTAAAAAGGGAAACCAAGAAGACATAAACAACTATGTACTCGTTTACTTTTCTCATCACTATGAAATCTTTGTAAAGATCTACATATCCAAATAACAGGTGTCCCAAATTAAAGAGAAATAAATGAGAAGGCTACTGACAGGCTTCCACAGATGATTTTCTATGACAGACAATTTCTTTATGATCACACAACTCACTAAGAGTTGTAGATAACACTGTATAACATCCCATTTGGTTTATTGTTTGTAGATTTCCACAAAATAGCTTGCTCCACTAAATTGCCATTCCAGTGACGTGTTGTGATGTGGAAGTGACCCTGAGTTCTCAAAGGCTTTGCCAGTAAAGTAAGTGTTTATTAAGTGTGTAGTATTTACCAGGCCTGTGCTCAGTGCTGGGGATACAAAACCAAAAAGTAATCCCTGTCTTCAAGGAGCTTACAGTCCAATGGGAGGAGACAATATACAAATAGTTATGTGCAAAAGAAAAATACATCTAGGCTAAATTGGAGAAAGTCAACAGGACTCTGACTCTTCCTATGAAAGCTGAGGAAGTTCAAGAGAGACTCATTTCTTCTTTGTCCATAGACTGATTTTTTTCTAGGCAGATAAATTCTCCAAGACTCCACTACAGCGGTTCTCAACCTGTGGGTCACGATTCCTTTGGGGGTCAAATGACCCTTTCACAGGAGTCACAGGGGTCACCTAAGACCATTGGAAAACACATATTTCCAATTGCCTTAGAAACCAAGACACTGCTCCTCTATCTGTCTCCAGGTGAGTCCACCCACATGCAGATATGCCCACACACAAATATTAAAGAGTTGCAGCATTCGGAAGGTTGAGAACCACTGCTCTACTAGGTCATGAAGAAGTTTTATTCTGTATCATTACAATGTCTATACTAATGAAATCTTGTATCTCAGAAGGATTTAATGAAGTACTTATTTGACTCAGTAGAATAAAGCGCTGCCTTAAAAGTGTCTCCTAAGACAAGTAAATACTAAACTCACGCAAAACTATCATAATAATGACTATCAAGACACATTTGTTCACTAAGCCACATGCTATTGACATCCAGCAAAGCTTAAATACAGAGATACAAATTTTACCTAAGACATTCAATAATATCACAGAAAATGTGCTAAGTAAAATCTAAAGAAAAGAACGATACTCTTTTGATTGTGAAGTTTTCCAAATGATCTCATTTGGAGATGTTATCTTGTTAATTGTATAAACCCCAGCGTAATATAAACCCTTCTTAGTCATATTTATACTATTACACAAAGTGGATGAAAAATTTGACTGTATTTTACCTATTAACCTGCAGTGGTGAAAATGGAAGCCAAATGACAGAGGATTCAACTTCTAAAAGTAGTCTACAGATTTTAGATGGTAGGGATTACTATGTACATTCTCTCCCTGCTTACCACCAATAATTTCTAATTGACTTCTCAAAGTTCACTCTAAACATGTTCTAAAAGCCAAGAAATTATCTAAATAATATGTCAAATGTTATCTTTCATTCAATGTCTATCTTCCCCCAAAACATGATAGGACAAGACTTGTTTACATTTGGTTTTGTTTACATGGAATCCCACTATTCAGTGAAAATGTTCAGAAAAAATCCAGGCTGAATCAAAAGGATAATAATTATTGGTCTTTATAGAGGACAAACATTCTTTCCAACAGTTTCTTACGTAAACTGAAAACCACTTTGAAAAAAAAATTGCTTAGAACAGGAACTCTTTCATGGCACAGTTTGCCTCATTTTTGTCTTCATATGTTGACCCCCATGTCCACCCCCATGATTACCTCACTATACTGAACTCCAGTAAGGACCCCTCTATCTTGGCAGGATGGCATGTGTTCAGCAACATATAGCCATATAGCGATAAAGAGTTAGGGGGTGGAGAACTCTAAGACGTTAAATGACTTCCCCGAGGTCACAGAGCAAGTATTTGACAGTCAAATTGCGAAAACAATGTGGCTATTCACCTACTTTTCAGAGGACAGAACTGACCAGTTTTCCATTTCCCTGGTCATTCCTCTCATACCATATTAATAATGTTATATGGAGCAGATTTGGGATTATCTAAATCCTCTATTGAGCCTGTATGGCTCCAAATTAGATCTTTAAGGAACAGATTTGTTGTCTATGCACATAACAAATATAAAGTCCCCTCCCCATATAGTAAATCATGCTTTCTAAACCACACCCCACTTTCCCTTAATGAATGCGGGGATTGGTTCCTGGCCTCTCTCCAAATATTACTGAAACATTAGTATCAAATGTTCCACTAGTTGTAGACTCTTCTCCTTTTGTTTGTTTGTTTAGGTGGAGAGAGAGAGAGAGACAGAGAGACTGAGACAGAGAGACAGAGAGACAGAGACAGAGAGAGAAATAGAGAGACAGAGAGACAGAGACAGAGAGACAGACAGAGAGGGACAGAGACAGAGAGAGACAGAGACAGAGGGAGAGACAGAGAGACACAGACAGAGAGACAGAGACAGAGACAGAGAGAGAGACAGAGACAGAGAGAGAGAGACAGAGACAGAGAGAGAGAGAGAGAGAGAGAGAGAGAGAGAGAGAGAGAGGAGGGGCAGAAGGAGGAAGGGAGGGAGGAAGGGAGGGAGAGAATATCTGGAAGGATCCTATCTAACAATCTAGTCTTAAATTTATCCTAGTAAATTGTCTCCTAGTAGACTAAAGCCTTCAATCTACATGGAAAATAGAGGGGAAAAAATTCTGTAATCTGCTTGTTGGTGCTTCTGGATTGCCATGCCTCTGAAATCTCTTTTTCATCTCTTTGTCTGAAGCTTTTATAGAAGTTAAAAAAGGACTCTTAAATCAGAGGCCTTTGAAAAGCTGACAAGTTCCCAGATAAGACCTATGCCTGGAGGGGAAATAACATTCTATGTACAGTCCCTTGAGGTGTTCACTACCTATACCTCATTACACTGACAATGCAGACCCTAAAAGTCAGCTAGTCTTCCAAAGTTGTTCCTACTGGAGAGGGTGAAAGGGACTCACCCTAATCCCTGAAGATGGTTCCATTTTTTCTTGCTTTCTCAGGGTCCATGGTTTTTCATTCTGGTTTGCAGGTGATGTTCAGAAGCATGGGGCTGCAAGGTGAGAAATTATTCAACAAACATAGCTACTCCCAAATCCATTGTTTAACAAGAACTCGTTAGAGCCCACAGATGGTGTCATATTCCCTTTGTAAAGACACACATGCATGACAGCTGGCTGTGCTCAACAGGAAAGATGCAAGCTTTAAAACAGTAAAAGTGGCAAGAAAAAAAACAACAGAAGAGCTGAAAAAATTCAAAATGAATAGTAAAACATGACAAGAGTCATCAAGGGGAAAGGGTAATCAAAAAAATTTGCATTTGGTTTCAAAACAACTCATTTCTGACATCTGGCAACTATTACCTCACTTCTCAAAAATGAGGAGGTAAGAAAGCCAATATAGCTTTACCAATTGGCCTCTTCATAAATCTACCTCAGGATGACATCTCCAATTGAGTGGGAAAGCACAAGGGCACAGGGAACCTGTGACCACCAAGGAGAGCAAATACTCAAATCTTGCAAATCTCACAGCCAATTTGTACACAGCTCATTATACCCAATTGCCAAAAAAATAGTCTCTTAAAAGTTCTGTTCTTTTGTAGGGAGGACACACATAACACAGCTCAGCACCAATCCTGAGAATGTGTTTCCCAATAGTAACTGTTTTGAATTTTTGACAGCAAAGAGATCACCTGACATGGTTTGCTTTATTGTAAATAAATCCCCTTCTGTGTGTGTGTGAGAGAGAGAGAGAGAGAGTTTAAAAATATACTGACAATAAGCAAACTATGCCTATCACTTAATTTGGTAACTATGTTCACCTTGTTCAATTAGGCATAAAATATACTACAAGGAGAAACTGTATTACAGGGAAGATTTCTGGTTCTGTTTGTCACTGTGAGGATCTGAGAGTATCCATTATCATGCCACACAGCATTGAAAACAAGTTGAGGGAAATAAATTCATAAAAAAAATAAGAATCACCAATAATTGGACAATTAGTCATCATTTTAAAAGCACAAAATGGTTGTACCAGGAGAAATCAATTGTACATATCCTGCCCTGAATAGCAAGCAGTTCTCTTTTTTAAATATAATGATTTGCATGGTAACTGTATCCAATTTTGATAGTCAGCTACATAGGGCTTGACCATCTTTAACCCCTTCCTCCCCTCACTAGAACTTAGTACTGTAACCTTCTTTTCCCCTGAATGTCCCAATCCTCCCAATTAGGCGTATCATTTTGTCAAAGAAATTTTGGTGTCTGGTAAAAAGATCCCAAAGGTGTGAGTGTGGACTGGAACTGACTCAGAAAGATCATTTCAGTTTTGTCTAGGCAAGTACATACTCTGACAGCCATGTTCATTCATTCACCATTGTCACTGAAAGTGTAAGAGAAAATTCTGAGTCCAAAGTGCCAGATTCCAAAAAGAGAAAAAGGGGAAGGACTGTGGCCTGTCTTTTTAAAGTCTACTGAGGGGGCAGCTCTTTCTAGATTAGTTGCCCATACTCCTTGGCATAACTTTATTCCTACTACACACACACACACACACACACACACACACACACACACACACACTTCTAGGTGGACCAAGTGACCAAGTGAGTGCTGTCTCTGTTTTTCAATGCCCTAAATTTAGTAAGAGGACAGACCATATATATTCATCCTCATGGAGAAAGAGCACATATGTCATAGGCTTGCCCATGTGGAGTAAACACTGTATTCATGTCTGGTAGTAAGTCAGAGGAGCAAATCTGGAGTAAAGACAAGAGGTCATGAATGGAAATAATTAATTAAAAGTGAGTCACTTATCAATATTTGAAGCGTTGTGAATGAATGAAATTGCCAAAGGAAAATTAAGGCAGAAGATAAGGGTAAGGTGTGTTGGGAGCCACTTACCTCAAGATGTTGGGAAGAGGAGCTAGTTGAGGACACCTAGAAGAAATAGTTAGATGTGTAGGAGAAGAACCTAGAGAAGGCGATGTCATGAAATTAAGAAAGAAGAGCATAACTAAGTCTGAATGGTCATACATACAGGGGCTCAGTTCTATAAGAATGCCGTCAAACACTACTGAAATTCAAAATGAAATGAGCCTTGTGAAGCATGTGAAGAACAACAAAAATGGAGGACGGTGACTTTTTAAAGAAAGCTAAATGAGGATCTAAGGAAAGATTTTTAAAGAAGGAATTGGACCACAGTTCACTCTATATTAGCCCAGTCACAAATTTAGATTAAGCTCTCATCACATCTTACCTGAGTTATTGCTAAAGCAATTTAAGTCATCTCTAATAATAAATCAACAAACATTTATTAAGCATCAACTGTGTGCCAACTGCTAAGGATACAAATATATAAGTGAGATAGTCCTTGGCCTCCTGTATCTAACTTTCTGTTTACTGTAAATCAATCAACTCTTTGTTAGTCATCTTCTATTCCAGGCACAGTGCTGGACACTGAGAACAAAATTATAAAGAATAAAACAATGCCAACCCAGAATGAGCTTACATTCAAACTGGAGCTATAACAGGTGCATATAAAAACAGAGAGAGCACAAATATAAAGTTAATAAATAAACTATGTATGAAATATCTCAATACAAGGTAGTTTGAGAGAAAGAGAGAGAGTACTATCCCTTGGGGAGATAAAGAAAGGCTTCATGAATAAAATAGTTGTTAAACTCTATCTTAAAGAAGAGAGCCCTCTGGAGCAGAAATGAGGAGGGGACAAATTCCAAAGTGGGGTGGTGGTAAACTCATGGAGATAGGGGATGGGATGATGCATATGAGAAACAGGGAGGAGGATATATATATGTATATATATATATATATATATATATATATATATAAAAGAAATACATTGTGATTAGTTGGGAGAGAGAAGGGACAGTAGGAACTAAAAAGAAGTCATGAAAGGCCTCCTAAAGGAGCTAGTACTTGATTGGAGCCTTGAAGAGAGCTATGAATTCTGAGAGGCAGAGGTGAGGAAAGAGAATATGCCAAACATGAAGGACAATGTGAGTAAAGGCACAGACTCAGAAGGGCTATCATGTACTGGAACAGTCTGGCTGGCATATAGAGTGTGCAAGGGGACATAATATGCATTCAATCCTGGTAAAGTAGACTGGACTCATACTGTAAAGGGCTTTAAATGCCCAAGAGAAGAATATGATTTTTTTCCTAGGGACTATGGGGAACCATTAAGGCTTCATGAGCAAGGGAGTGACATGATAAGACCTGAGTTTTAATAATATTAATCTGGCAACTATATGGAAGATGGATTCGAGAAGGGAGTGAGTAGATGTCCAGGGAACAATTAGGAGGCTATTACAATAGTCTGGGAAAGAGGGCCCGGACTAACGTAGGACTGAAGAAGACTGATGGGGAGAAGGCAGAATCAATAAGACTTAGCAATTGATTGGATATCAGAGGTATGTGAAAATAAAGAATGAAGAATACTTCAAGGATGTGAACCTAAGTGACTAGAGGATGGTGGGTGCCCTTATCAGAAAGGGGAAGTCAGGTGGAGGTTCTTATGAACCTTTGGAAACAAAATTTTCATTTTGTATAAATTATCATATGTCCCTCCCAGAGCTCTACTGAGAGATATTGTAAGATTTTTGAGAAAAAATTGGGTGATTAGAAGGTAGATGCCACTTTTTCAAAATAAATGAACAAGTGAAGGAATGAAAGAAGAAAAATATTAAGTACTTACTTTGTGACAAAGCACTGTGCTGAGCAATAAGAACATAAGTAGAAAATCAAGACATTTCCTGTTCTACAATAACATTCTAACAGGCAGAGACAACACATGAAGTGCGGGGATGGGTGGGGGCAGGAAAAGGAGGCGGCAGGGAGAGGTGGAACATTCACTGAATATAGTTGAAGGGAAAAAAGAGAGGCTTTCCTTTTAAAGGTATGAAAAAGACCTGAGCTTGTTTGGAAGAAAATGGGAAAGAACCAGTGGAAAGAGATTAAACTTGTTCAAGAAATAGCCTGCAGAATATCTGGGCTTGACATCAGGACACTTGGCTTCAAATTACTGGTTCTGATGCTTGGAATGTATTGTCATTGGCATGTCTCAGTGTCCCCATCTGTAAAATAGGGATGATAGTACCCATACTACTTACTCTCAGAGTCCTCTGCAAGCCCTATATCACTATAGAAATGTGAGTTATTTTTCTGGACAGGAAAGGGATGACTCCTGAAGGAAGACGCTGGAAGACCAGGAGCAGATTAGGGTTGAGGACGCAAGGAGCAAGATTAGATTTTGAAATGAGCAGGAAATATAACTTCCTCTGAAATAGAAAGAAATAAGGAGAGAATGAGTGATGGTGCTGGGAAATTTAGAGGAGGGGAGGAGGGGAGTTGAGGAAACTGGTCTGATGATTTCAGTCTTCTCAGTAAATAAGGAAGTTAAATTATCTGCTATAAGTGTGGGTGGTGAAGAACATTTGGAAGCATGAAGTAAGAGGAAAGGCTTTCAAACAAGCTCTGTGGGAAATCAAATAGGGAGTCAATAAAAGCCAAGTAGAGGATTCCCAGGCACCAGTGGGGGCCCAGCTGAGGTAATACACCATAAATTCATAGTGGGTGTAATCACCCTCAATTTTATTACTTTCTCCGCTGAAGCTCAACAACCCAGTAGGAAGGGCAGGATGGCGGGTTTTGCTTAGGGTTGAGAATATACCTAGGAGTATAAGAAATGATTCATTCTCATTGCAAATTACTTGGGTACATGAGACAGATAAAAAGGAGAAAAGAAAATCCTACAGTACAATGTATCCTATGCTAAGGACTAAATGTAGGCAGGTAGGTACTATGTGAGTAAAAAAAGAGGTAAGATTATTTTAGTTCTATTTGATCAGAGATGGTTCAAATAAAGAGATAAGATTTGATCCAGGCCTTGAAAGATAGAACAATTTCAATAGTTGGACTTGAAGAGAAGATATACGGGGGTGGGAGTTGGGGGGCACAAGAAAGATAGAGTTCATTAGAGTATGTACAAAGGCCAAGAGATAGAAAAGTCTAAGGTTTGTTTTGAGAAAATTGATAGGATAGTCCAAGATGGAGACAGTGAAGGGTTCATGAATGTAGAGGAGTTGTGAGAGGCAAGGTTGGGAAGATTGAAGTTGGATGATGAAGGCCTTGAACCTCATGTTTAGATCTTTGGATTTTATTTTGTAGTCCCCAGTTTTGACCCTTTAAATATTTGGTTTCTCCCATAGCTATCTATGAGGTGGGACAAGAAGCATAGGCATGAGGGAGTGGGGCAGGGGAAAAGAGGGTAAACAGAAAATGATTAGGAAGAAAATATCCTAATGTATGTATTTATAGCTATAGAGAAACATATCTCAACTTTATTGTGGCCTTCTGGGGGGGGGACTGGAGGAGGGGAAAAAAATAAAAAATGCACAGCAGAGAACAAAAGAAAACTCACAAGGAAGCAAAGCAAAGATGCCCCATTCTCAGCACAATGAATATTATTTATCATACAGATTTTCTTGAAATGAAAATTTATTGTTACATATTTTGAATCCTCTCATGTACTGCTATGCACATGACCTGCTTTTTTTTCTAACTTTGTATTTAAGCTCCAATATTTAAGTTTATGATATATTTTCGTTTCTTTTCTCTGTTCTCTATTTGTGTTCCGGCATTTTAGTCTAAAACAAAGTTTTGGGGGAAAAAGAGATTTGTAAAAGTAAAAAAAAAAATAGCTGGCAAATTATCTTATTTTTAATATCCCAAGCAGGGGCATCCCTTTTGCTTCGATAGTTGCCATGTAATCTGAAATCCTCATGTGTTCAGATCACATGATTTGTTTACACTTATTTTACTAATTGAGTTATACCTTAGTAACAATCAATAATAAAAAAAAGAAGCAGTGAGAAGGTCGTTAGGCAGACCCTACCAATAGGAACCACTAGCTCACATACTTTAATACCTCCAAAATTTGTGATTTCTTTGGAATAAGCCCTCCATCTACCACAACAGATTAGAACTCTCTCTACGAATTAAAAAAAAAAGAGCTTCAAAAGTTGCTGTAGTTGATGAATACATTAACCTGGAGCAACCTGATAATGATCCTTTTCAGACATAGCTAGGCTGGTCCTTGAATGATACACACACAGCCTCGATAAGACGGGTCAAGTCATGCGCTCTGTTGTCACCACAGATCGCTTTCATACCACAGTGAAGCAGTGGAAGAGGACTAATTTCTGTGAACTAACTAATTAAACAGAAGTGTCCATAGTCAAGTGAGTTACATTTGGCCTCAATACAACATATTGGCCCCCTGGATTTTGGGAGGATGATATCAAAACCTTCTACTGGGAGAAATAGGGAGGTAAAGAATAGGTGCAATTTAGAGGTTCATCTACACAAACACACCCTTTTACCTACCTTCTCTTGTCCTGAACTATACCATCCCACTCTTTCCCTTGCTTTATTGTCTCTGATCCTACTTTTCCTTTGCATATTGTAGCTGTCTCCACTAACACATATGCTAGGATTAATTCTGGGCAAAACTATGAAACAGTCCACATTTACTTGCTATTTCCCTATCCCTTACTTGTTCCTCCTTTTATGCTCCCTCACTCCAAAACTCACTGCCTTTACACTGCGATTGACCAAGGGAAACCCATCACAACATCCCATCTGGGCCACATAGCAAGCCCTAGTGAACTGAGGCTCAAGTCACCAAAGTTCTAATCCTGACTCTGATCCTTATGAGTTTTTGATCTTGGGTAAGCAGGAGAATGTCTTTTTGACATAGCTGCCACATCTGTAAAGTGAAAAAGTTGAACAAGAATATCTCAAAGATATCCGTTAAATTTCATACTCCATGATTCTATTATAAAGTATTCTAGCATTCAATTATGTTTTAATTTTTTTTCCAGCCTCCACCTGTTCTTCTCCTGACTGGAAATGCCAAATACAGAAGTCCCCCTTTAACAGTGATGTGTATCTCTATGGTATTTTTAATTTTGTTTTTATTTTCCAAAGTAAAGTAGTTATTTTCCTTTTATAGAACTCCTTGTCTTAGGAAATTCCAAATCCCCTTATTTCTTTCCTTTGGGAACTTTCCTGATTATATATTTTTGCAAATAAAGTAGCTAAAAAAAACACTAGAACAGGATGTTGCAAATGTATATATTCCCCAAATCACACTCCACCAACTACTGTATGATCTTAGCTGGCGATGTGGGAGAAGCAGCATACTACGAATCCAGGGCCTTTGATGTCAGACTGGCTTATTTTTGGAATTTGATTGTTCCTCATTCTAGCTGTTCCTATGAACATGCTGTAACTATGATTATGTAGAAACATGAATGTTTCTTTCACTTATAAAATTGGATAGATACTAATAATCTACCACCCAGGGTCTCTACTTAGAATCATGTAAAACTTTTCCATATTATTTGCTTTGTACAAGAAGACTCGAACAAAAGAAAAAAGGGAAAAATAGTCTGCTTCAGTCTATATTCAGACATTATCAGATCTTTCTCTGGAGGCAGATAGCATGTTTTCCCATGAGTTCTTTGGGAATGTCTTGAATTAATGCATTGCTAAGAATAGCTAAGTCATTCACAATTCTTCACTGAACAATATTGCTGTAACTACATACAGCATTCTCCTGGTTCTGCTTATTTATTTCTCTTTCCATCAGTTCATGTAAGTCTTTCCTGGCTTTTCTGAAATCATCCTTTATAGGAATTTCTTATAGCACAATAATATTCCATCGCAATCATAGACTATAACTTGTTCAGCCATTCCCCAAATGATGGATATCCCCTCAATTTCCAATCTTTGGGCTAATTATCTATTAACTCTCATTCTTGCTGCATAATTCAACCACTTCCTTTTACAGTCATACATGTCTTTAATATTGTTTATGTCACTTCTTGTAGGCCAGTCATCAGTAGCAATATAGGGTAACCCACTTATACTCACCAACCTTTTTCCCATTGTCCTCTAAGTGACTTTTAATTTTTATATTTCCAATGTATTAGTGTTCCAGTAAATTGGTATACAAGATGAGTTCCTATTAAGGACAACAGCTTTGTGTACTTAAAAATATTGTTTAGATTCTGATATGCACTCTGGACTGCTCTCTTTCTTCTGGGTCCAGTTCATTGTCCATCTGAAATAACTTCTAAAATCAATAAAGCACTTCATAAGATTCCCATCAAAACATGTGCTATGGTCTGGGACATATTTCATTCACTTTGTTTTTCCAATGTGGATTGCTGAGTCGATTGCTGAAAGAGCTGGTTTGCTTGTTCAAATGAACGTGTACCTTATTGATAAGGTCCTATTGTGTTCCAAGGCTTGATGTAACTAAAAAAATGTCATCTGCTAAGAACAATGAATACACCTTACTTTCAATAGAAAAGACTTCTCTTTGGGCTTCTTACAGGATACCCTTCATCATACTAATGAATGTCACTAGTGAGCATGTGTCTCCTTTTTGAATACCTTGTTTGATGTCTATTTTCGGGAGATTGTTGAACAAAGTTAACTCAATGGTTGCATTTGTCAAGGGTTTGACATGATTTTAAGACACACAGAGGAGACACTTTGTTTAAAGTGAGACTTAAACACTGCATTTTTGTCTGAGTCTAAGCTTTTACTATAAGGAAGGTAGGAAATATAGTGCATAGAGTGTTGGACTTGGAGTGAGAAAAACCTAAGTTTGAATCCTACCACAGATACTTACTAGATGTGTGACCCTGGGCAAATAATTTAAAGTCTTCGTGCCTCAGTTTCTTCACTTGTAGAATGAGAATAATAATAGTGTCTACCTCACAGAGTTGTTGTGGGGGTCAAATGAGTTAACATATATAAAGTACCTTGTGAATCTTTAAGCACCATATGAATACTGTTATGGTTATTGTTCTTGCTATTACTCTATGAAAAGCAAACACAGAAGGATCTTATATTTGCTGTATCTCTCAATTATACAATTGTGAATGTGGTCTGCTGTAGAAAATCTTCCACAAAAATCACTTCTTAAATTTTCCTCATAGTTCCCTCTTTGTGATTTCATCAAGGATTCTCTAGATCTGAAGAAACAGTTTTCATAAAGATTTTATAGACACGAAAAAGTAGACCCATTGGTTGGTACTTGGTTAGTTGGTAGTCTTCTCAAAAGCCTTTTGTTATTTTTAATTTCTCCATTTCTATAGTTTTCCCTTCTTTGAGATAACTTGAAGATTGATTCCTGAAAGTCTACATTATATCTCCTTCAGCATGAATGTCTTCTTACATATTTGGAGGTCCAGACACTCTTGCCAAATTCCCTTCCATAAGTGTCATTCCAGCTTCCTCATACAGTACATCATTTACTCAGATAATGGAATCTAAATGTAGCCATTCATCTCACTGCTGATGAAATTCTATCAGCATAGAAACATTGGCAGAACTGTGCTTTTTCACAGCTATTTGTTCTAAAAGTTAGTGAAAAAAGTAACATTCTGTTTCTTGCATATTTATCGTGTTGTAAAATGCATAATAATGGTGGCAAAATAACTGACAGTACATAATGTTGCTCAGTCTTTAAACTTGCTACATCTTGGCTTTCTTATCTCTGAAGCGCAATGTGGTCAATCTATCTCACTTTGGTAAGAGACTAGTCACACACAAAAATGTGTGGAAAATACTTAGCAGATTTGTAATGCTTCTCTGTTTCTATTGTCCAACATATTGCTCATATTTTTTTCAAAGCTCTATGAAAACAGATCTTTTAAGTACAAAATAGACCAGGTAGTAGTTAAATTAGTTCTTACAGTATTTTCAAGCATTTTCTGTCTGTGTTAGATCATAGATATGAACTTATTCCCCCACACCTATGCACATTCTATATACATATGGGGGAATATGACAGCCCAGGGCACAATAATTAGTGTCATAACTAATGTTTAAGGGTCGTCAATCTATAGAAGTAATACTCAGCCTGGTTCTACATTGGGCTTCTACTTACTTCTCCTGTCCTATTTGATACTATTCCCCTTTATGTTCTCTATTGTCCAAACAATTGGCCTGCTAGCTGTTTTCTGCATGCAATGTTCCAGGTCTGGTCTCCAAGGTTTTACCCAACAGTTATTCCTTTGTGCTAAATGCACTCCTACTCACCTCTGCCTGCTAGAATCTAGATTTCTTGAAAATATCATTTAAGTGCCATCACCTACATGAAGCCTTTTCTGATCTGCCCTTCCCCCTTACTTTGTTATACTTTGTGCTTGTTGAATACTCTGAAGGAAATGGATTTTTTTTGTCTCCATATACCTAAACTGGCATGTATCAGGCATTTCATAAATATCTACTAAATTCAATTGAGTTGAAACAATGATGCTGAAAACATCTAGAGGAAAATTGAGGGAGCATATTATCAAAGATCATTTCAGTGGGCCATGAAGAAAAGATTGACTTAATAATCATTGACCTAGACCTGGAAGGAATCCTAGAAGCCATTGAGTCAAACCTCTGCAATTTACAGATAAGGAATCTGAGACACAGAGAGCACAAATGACTACCCAAGGTCATACAGAAGTAAATCTCAGGGGTAAAATTAGATCTATGAATTAAAGCAGGAGTCAACAAAGGAACAGACAAGCTGATCAAGGATTAGTTCGCTCCTAAGAGCTGACATCCCTATGCTAATGAGTCTATTATGAATAATCTTGGCCTGGTTAGCTGCTACCTGTAGCTAAACAGTAAATTAACTTTTCTTGTTTTGTTCAATTGCTTTTTTAGTGCTCTCTTTGCATCTGCAATGATGATATTTAGGATGTGGGGCAGTAACAATAGCTCTTATGATGGCAAACACTTAGTAGGAAGTGACATAGTCTATGTGATTAGCTCTCTCTAATAAATTCAGCAAATATGTGTTAAACACCTACTCTGTATCTAATACTATGAAACTTAATGTGGTGACATAAGGAAAGAACTGACTCAAAGTTAAGAGACCTGGATTTGAGATACTGTCCAGAACAAGCAAATATATATAAAGTCTGTAACATTTTACTAGGTATGGGACATAGCTCTTAGAACTTTGGTTTCTTCATCTGAAAATGAGGTTAATAATATTGTCCACCTTACAGGGTTTTTGTGAGGAACATGCTTTATAAACCTTAAAATGGTATATTATTATTATGTAATATATTATATTAATGTTGGATGGAGGTGATAAGGACACAAATAATTGTACTATAAATTATAATATGATGAGTGACACAAACCAAGCACTAAGATACATTCAAGATGAGACAGATTAACTCTGAGTAGGGAAATCGAGACTGCTTCATGAAGAAAGCAACATCTGAGCTGGGTGTCTAAGGATAGAAAAGATTACAGTTCGTAGGGATGGGGGCAGTGGAGATAGCATGTCAAATGTGGGGAATGATGCAAGCAAAGGCATGAAAGGGGAAAAGAATGGAGAAAAAAATGTAGCACCTCAGAGTATCCCCCCAACTCAAAGGGTAGACCATTCAAACAAGGTTCCTCAAAGTCCAATGTCCTCTGAGGGTCTGCATCTTCAAAAGACTGGAGCCCTTACTACTCTGGTAATGTGTTTGCTAGTCAGTCAGATGGCATAATTAAATTCAAAGCAGAGGCATTTAATCAATAAGAAAACTAACAAGAAAATATTCCCAGCATGAACCAGAGGCAGATTCTCCCACAAATTTATATAACATCAATGAGATCAAAGCTAACATGAGCCAGGACACACATTTTCAGAGTACATGAGAGAAGTACATGCATGGAAGAGCAATAAGTGCCTCTGATGCTTCAGGATTGCTTTTGGGTTTTTTGTTTGATTTTCATTTTTTGTTTTGTTTCTGTTTTTTTTTAAAATAAAGTCACTGTTCTGTTCCCACCAGGTCTGCTCTCTTTTTTTGTCATGTAGTCTTTGGTAGGTATATCAGTCTCTTTCTGGTTGTTAAGATAAAGCATAAGTTTGGGAGAAGTGAGTTTGAAGGAGAATTGTAAATATGGGAAATTAAGAAGTATATATAAAATTATATATATATATGTATAAATCATATACACACACCTACATATTTGTGTCTAATGGTAGCCATCTTAGAGGGTGAGGAGGAATGAAAGAAGTAAAAAAAAGACACTTGGAGAGTGAAAATATCCTTGTACCAAAAGGAGACTCAACTCATTCCTGATATGGAGTACATTTAAGAAAGGGGGACCAACTCATTTTCTCATTAAGCATCTTTGGCTCTTGACTTGCTAGCTTTGCAAGATTACACCAGGGATGATTCAGTCAGCTTGTTATAGATTGAAAGCAATAAATCTAAGAAAAGAAAAAAAAAGATTGGAGAGGATAAATTTAAGAATTTAAGATCACCACATCTGTAAAATGGGGACTTATACCACGTATTTCACAGGGCAATTGTAGGAAAGAGGCTTTGAAAACTTTTTTTTATTTTAAGGGTTTGTTCTTATGTGAAAAAACATTTTGTAAAATGTTAGTCTACAACATATACATACATATACATATATGTGAGTACTCTTTCAACTGTACCATATTGTCATTAAATGGAGACCATGAAAGAAGTAGAGTTGGGTGAAGGGAAAGAGACGGTAGATGGAGCAGAGCTGGAAATAACGAACTTGTGACGGGTGATACAATGCAGCAGCCTCAGCAGACACATGTCCAAGTCAGGCATTCAGTCATGAATCAGAATCAGAAAGAAAGCAAAATTAGATAGATAGATTAGATAGATTGATGATAGATAGATAGATAGATAGATAGATAGATAGATAGATAGGTAGATAGGTAGATAGATAGATAGATAGATAGATAGATAGATAGATAGATAGATAGAGACATAGATAGAGACATAGGTAGAGACATAGGTAGAGACATAGGTAGAGACATAGATATGAAGATATTATATGGAAGTCCTCATTTACCTAAAAATTAGCCTTGTGAAAATTTTAGACAGGTGGAGTTGAAATGGGCTCATTAATTATTTGCTTCCTCCCATAACACATCTTACAAAAAACACTATGAAGCACTAGAAAAGTAATTTTCCTCCTTTCAAACATTTGGACACACTCATTGCAACTTCTCTTTGATAGACCTAGTCTATTTTGGCCACACATAGGCAAGAACATCAAAATGTAAGCAAATATTACATCAAAGTAACTGTCTTTCAATTCGATCCTGATCTCCCAGCATCCTGGTTTTTTCTCACTTCCTCACGTAAAGAAGTGTAGAAAACAATTTGAGAACTAGTGTTGATTTGCTTTTTAAAAAATGACTTGTTTTTTCTGACTTAAAATTTGTTTTAACTCAAATACCATCTGTTCCATATGTGCTATTATTAATCTCATATACAACGAAGACTTGAAAGAGGAAGTTAAACTCATTTTACTCACACTATTTTGAGTGATGCACAATTCAACATAAAATTGTTGTTTGCAGAAACAGGACCCTGAAGTAATACCCCAAATTGCCCTTTATAGAGCATGTACATTACCATAACCCTATGAAGCAGGAGCCATAGGTATCGCCATCCCATTTTGTAGATAAGAAGACTGAGGAATACAGAGGTCAAGTGACTCTTTCATGGTCAGCAAGTTATTAGAGGGAGGATTTTAACCCAAATCTTCTCAATTCCACATTCAGCATTCTTTCTAGTCCAACACAAGAACATATTTAGTGGTTCATCAATGCAATATTAGAAAGGAGAAAAATAATATAAAATTCAATAATGGGAAAGAAAGAAATCTGCTCAAATTAAATATGAAATAGGATAAAAGGACAAGAATCATATATTTAGGCCAAGAAGGGATCTCATAAGGCTAGCTCCTTCATTCTATAGATTAAAAAAATTCTATATCCCCCCCCTAAACTTGTCTTGTCCAATGCTGTACACCTTCTCGGAGGCAATATTTGAACCCAGGTCTTCTGACTCCAAGGTCAGTGCTCTTTCAACTGTGCTGTGTTGCCACTGAATAAAGACCATGAAAAAAATAAAGTTGGAGGAAGGGTGAGGGGTAATGGGATGGGGCAGAACTGGGAAATAACTAACTGGTGACAAGTAATATGGAGCAGCGGCAGCCGTCCAAATCAAGCATTTGGACATGAATCTGAATCAGAAGGTCAGAAGGAAAGCAAAATTAGTCTTGCTGACAACTGAAAATCAATGAGGCAATGCAAGGAAATGCCTATTCTCTCTCTCTCTCTCTCTCTCTCTCTCTCTCTCTCTCTCTCTCTCTCTCTCTCTGTCTCTCTGTCTCTCTGTCTCTGTCTCTCTCTCTCTGTCTCTCTCTCTCTCTCTCTCTTTCTCTCTCTCTCTCTCTCTCTCTCATTTTCTTGATGCTGACAATCAAGGAAAGATATTATACTTACCAAAAGTTTCACATTAGTTTTACTAGCAATTTTTTTTTTGCTTTCCTGTTAATTAGTGCCAGAGGCAAATACTTGTTCCTTCTTCCCAGACTCCCCCTCTAGTTGCTAATGAAGTAGAGCATTTTCTAGGCTTCACAATCTCACTTGAATTGTGCTATTATTTTTTGCTGGTGGTAGGGAAAAATAAATTAAGTTGGAGAACGTCTTGATGGAAACAGTTTACAATCAAACACCCCACTGTTGACAAAATCATCATGACTGTCACTTCGCGCCTCTCTGCCAACTGTGTAATTAGTGTCATTACCAATGTCATGGAAATATAAATTAGTGTGGATTACACAGCACAGAACTGCATAAATATGAATATTTTTATAGTGCTTATGTCATGTCACAAATTGTGCCCAACATGAGTTTGGCACTTGCTTCCAGCTGTTCTTAAGAAAAATCAGACAAGCTCAAGTTCAGCATTTTTGTAATGTAGTTTTGGAAAGACAATCTGTGGGTGGCACTCTCACAAGGGTGAGAGTGACATGGTGGCAATAAAGAAAAATATTAGTTTGTTTGGAGGTATTAAAGGAAAGAAATATTTGGCACATCTGTGCTCCCTGGGAATGTAATTTAAATTTAATTTTGATGTTACCTTAAGGAAAACAAAATTAAGATCAATTTGTCTTTAAACCATACTATATATGAAAGACAAACATACAACCTCCATTTTGGATTATCCATTCTTCTCCTCTTGAGCAGAAAAACATTACAATTCTCTATACTTTACACAAAAGGTATGTATGATTCTCTGCCCATGGAGCCATTCCTGTTCTTTTCTACGTCTCCAAATCTTACTCAAGTTTATTTCCTTTACATCCACTGAACAATATTTATTAGAAGACAAAAATAAATGGATATATGTAGTCCCTTCCCTGAGGGAGCTTACATTCTAGAAAGGAAGAAAAAAGATATAATACAAAGAAGAGAATGGTGAAAACATGAGAAAAGTTCAAAGTGCCATGTGTTCAGATAAGACAGTGACCATTAGCAGATTGTGAGAACAAGGGAGGCTTCATGGAGGAAGCAGAGTTTTAGTCGGGTTTTAAAGGACAGAGTAGGATTTCAACAGTAAAAGATGGGAAAGAGAGTTATATTATGGAAAAAGAATGACGTGTGCAAAAGCAGAGGAACTGGAAAGCAGGAAAGTCCTTTGAAGGACAAAGAACTCAGACTAGCTATGAGCAGAGGCAAAGCTTCCAAACATTAGTTTAGCTATTCAGGTGGTATAAGTCAGGTTGTATAAGACCTTCAATGCCCAGCTAAGAAGCATGACTTAAAATGAGCTATGTCAATGGGAAATCCCTCAACCTTTTTGAATGATCAGATCAGACCTACACAATTGGAAGATAAATGGTCTCTCTGTGATTGCTCATGGACACATCACTGCAGTAATCTCTCTTTCTTTGAACTCCTGTAGCATTCATTATACAACTTGATTTGACACAAAATAATTTGCTGTCTCAAATTATTATCTAACTGTTCTGTGTGTGCTGGTCTTGTCTCCTCGAAACAATTGTCAGTTCTCAGAAGACAAGGGTCACGTTCAGAACTTCAATGTTACTTATTGACTAATCAAATATGTTCATTCCAGGAGAATAGCAAAAGCAGGCTATGGTAAGCAGAGGATTATGGCCTAGGGTTTTTTTCTTTAGGGGGTGGGATATGACATGAGAAAGTCAGGTGACAGGACCTCAGGAAGTCTAGCCTCCAGGGAAACATTGGGGTTAAATGTTTTGGTCACCCATACAAGCTGGTTCATGAAAAGTATATTTCTGGTCACATAAACCATTCATTTTGGCTACGGTATATGAAAAGAATCTATGATTTCATCAGTCAAGATGGGAAATTCCTGACAGCCAGGTCCAACCCATTTATATTTTAGTGAATGAGTTCTAGGGAGTAGCTTAAGGAATTCAGAGGTTAAATATCCTGACCACGGTTATGCAGCAAGGTAATGTCAGAAGCAAGATTTGAACCCAGGATTTTCTGATACCTATCCCAGTCTTCTATTTGTAACTAGCCCACTATTCTGTCTCTTTAAATTAGAGAAAGGAACGAAGGAAGGAAAAATGAAAGGAAGAAAGGAAGGAAGGAAGGAAGGAAGGAAAGAAGGAAGGAAGGAAGGAAGGAAGGAAGGAAGGAAGGAAGGAAGGAAGGAAGGAAGGAAGGAAGGAAGGAAGGAAGGGAGGGAGGGAGGGAGGGAAGGAGAGAGGGAGGGAGGAAAGAGGAGAGAGAGAGACAGAGAGACAGAGAGACAGAGAGACAGTGAGACAGAGACAGAGAGACAGAGAGAGAGAAAATCATATAGGGAGTTGTCCTTGGTTGCCTTGGTGTTGACAAGTCAGCCTGCAAAGAAATGTAGAGGAACATGTATTTTTTGATAATCTTAATTTGTACTTCCTAGTTTTATTAGGCATTACATGCTATTTAATGAAAATTCCACTTCCTGAAATTACAGTGACTCACTTTCTAACTCTATGAAGAACCAGGGAGTCAGAAAACTGAAGCAAAGGCAGCCAAGGCAAGGACAAGAAGAAAGCACTCATTTTATGCCCTACCATTCAGAAAGAACAACTTCATGTTTCAGGGTTCTACTCTGACCCAGTTGGGTCTCCCTGTAGCACAATTCAGAAGAGTTTTCAACCAATCTGGAAAATCATCAAATATTTTCATTGGCACTCTAAAAACCGAAAATAGTTGGAGATTCAGTAGCCACCTGTTGACCTGATGGCAGCTTTTTCCTTTCAGTATTAGGAAATTCAATGGTATAATAAACCTGAATTATTTCTAGTCCTACAGAGCTGCTGAGAAAAGAGATGTGTGTCCATTAGTAAGTGAAGGAACATTTATTCTTCCTCTGTAACCACTGTGAACCAACATTTGCTCAGCTCAACTAGGTAGGAATCTCTGTGGATGATAGAAAATCTCTTAACAGAACTCGACTCCAGCCTTAAATACTTAATATCTGTGTGACCCTGAGCAAGTCACTTAACCTTCCTATGCTTCAGTTTCCTCCTCTGTAAAACAGGGATGGTAATAACATCTACTTTACTAGGTTGTAAGAATCAGATGAGATAACGTGAAGGGTTTTGGAAACTTTATTTTTTTCCTTTTTTTTGTTTATTTATTCATTTATTTATTTATTCATTCATTTATTTGTTTGTTTGTTTGTTTATTTATTTATTCTTTTCTTTTCTTGCTTACATCATTCATTTCCACAAGATTTTGAGTTACAAATTTTCTCCCCATCTTAACCCCACTCACCACCCCAAAACATCGATCTCATTGTATAACCCCTCCCCCAATCTACTCTCTCTTATGTCCTCTCCCATAGCCCTTCTGCCTTTCAAGTAGGGCAAGATGGATCTCCCTACCCCAGTGCCTGTATATTTTAATTCCCAGTTGCATGTAGTTAATACTAATAATAATTATATATACATATATATATAAACATTTGAGTATAGAACGTTAAATTCTTGATTCTTTCCCTTCCTCCCTCATCACCCACCCCCACTGGAAAGACAAGCAATTCAATACAGGCTGTACATGTGTAGTTACACAGAACATCTCCACAATGGACATATTGTGAGAGACTAATTATATTATATCCTTCCTATCCTGCCCCTCCTTGTTCGATTCTCTACCCTGTCCCTGTCCCTTTACAGAAGTGTGTACTTCCAGCAACCCTCCCCCCGCCACTCTGCCCTCCCCTCCATCATCCCACCTTTCATCCCCATGCCCCCTACTCTCCTGTAGGCCAAGATACCCAATTTAGAGTGTATGTCATTCCTTCCCTAAGCCAAATTCAATGAGAGTAAGGTTGACCCATTCCCTTTTGCCTTCCTGTTCTTCCCCTCCATTATAACAATTATCCCTTGCCTCTTCTATATGAGATGACTAATCCCATTCTGTCTCTCCCTATCTCCTCTCATTCTACTCCTCTCCCATCTCACGATTTCACCTTTTAAAGTATCATCCCTTCCTATTCAACTGATCCTGTGCTCTCTATGTACACACACACACACACACACACACATATATACATACACACTTAGATATGTATTCATATGCATATATATACCCTCCTATATAGACATATGTGTATGTATGTGTATATATATGTATATATATACACACACATTTGTATTCCCTTCACCTATCCTCATACTGAGAAAAGTTTCACAAGTTACAATTATCATTTTTCCATGTTGGCATGTAAATAGTTCAACTTCGATAAGTTCCTTATGATTTCTTTTCCCTGTTTACCTTCTCATGCTTCTTGTATTTGACTGTCAATTTTTCTTTTCAGTTCTGGTTTTTTAAAAAAGAATTCTTAAAGTCCTCCACCTCATTGAATGACTATATGTTCCCCTGGAGGGTTTTGCAGACTTTAAACAGCTATATGCATGCTTGTTATTTTGATTAATAATAAATATTATTATAAGTAATTAGTACTATTAGTCCTCTCACAGCAGAGTTCTAGGGGGTAGAGAAAAGAGGCAATGCTGTTCTGCAAAACCTTTATTCAAGATAAACGTTGCCCCAACAATACATGACATCAATTTTTTGGGGGGTGGGGGAGATGAAAAGTAAAGGCTACCACTCAAGGAATGCAGGTACTTCAACAGAGCTATGCCTACTCAAAGGCAGAGAGACAGGGAAAAATATTGAACATTGGTCAATAAATCTAAAAAATTAACTGACAGTGCTGTGACCAACACTAGACAAAATTTAAATTATTGAAATCTGCGTTGCATCTCTGGGGGATTTTTCCAGCCTCTTTCTCTAGACCTCTTCTTGTGAGTTTCCCATCCAGGAAGTCAAGGTTTCATCAACAGTAGAAGGCTACCAGTCCCAAATCACAGCCTCCCCTCTATGGCCACCCCTACCTTGCCAGAGGAGAAGGTCTCCTATTTAATAGAGATCTCCTGCCCCTTGTACCACAAGGCAAGCTCCATCCATTCTACATCTCTTTGAGGTGTCTAAAGGGCTTCCAAAAAAAACCAGTTGAATGTCTTTATTTTGTAAATGCCCATGGAGCTCAACATTCATAACCTTAGGCAACTCCCTAGACAGTAAAAAAACACTCAGATAAATTACCACTACATTTCTACTTCTATCTAGAAACTTCTTAAGAGATGGCCATAAATTGCTAAAGAACGAACTTAAGCTCATTTAAGTGTGAGTTTAAAACATGTTATAGTTATCTAGCATTATGTGTGTGTGTGTAGCATAGCTTACATATATTTAACACATTTTATATACATTATTTATATCCTATTCCAGCTGCAAGTGCCCTTTTCCCCCAAATTACCTTGTATTGGGGGTTTGTATAAACTTGTACATGGACTCTCTAACAATAGAATATAAACTCCTCAAGTGGCAAGGATTATTTCATTTTTGTCTTTATAAATAAGAACGTTGTTTTTGCTTTGCTTTGTCTTTGATGCTTAGTAAAGTGCTTGATATATAGTAACCTAGTAGGGCTTGACAAATGCTTATTGGTTGATTGGCTGAATGACTGATATCCACAGAGCTGAGGCAAGCACATGGAATTAATAAGATGAATAGTAATGATAAGTAATATAAGTAAATAATAAATAGTAATAATAAACTGGTCAGTCTTTTGGCTATCCCATCTGACTCTCATGACAACCTTGTGAGGTATCAAAGTTATTATCATCCCACATTATGGTGTGAAAACGGACTCAGTAAGGTCAGTAGATTAGTAACCCCTATCTAGTATAGGGTCAGTGGTAGGATTAGAGAGTACGCGTCTTCTGACTCCAGGACCAGCCCTCTTGACCCCGAACCCTCTAGTTCGTCTGTCAAACATGCTGACTCTCTCCTATGCAGACATCTACATGAAAATACCAGATCCTTAAAGTGTGGGCACAAAATGATCAGATAATTCAGGCAGCACAAGAACTCTGGACCAGGGGATAGATGGAGCCAGGGAAAGCAATTAAGTGTTCATCACCCTAATTATGGTTAAGTAAATTAAAACCGGAATAGAGAGATACATTTGATTCTCTGTACCAGAACCCATGTCATCCCTGATGGCACCAAAGTACTCCTCACCAGTCCTCCAATCCCCCAAAGCATTGAGATCTGGACTGGAGCTTAAGCAAGTTGAGGGATACTGGCAGAAGGACAGATCATCCAGCAGGCATGTCATTATAAGGAAAGGAAGCACATCTCCTATAGCTAAATTTCAAGGTGTCATTGCAGATAGAAGGAGACATGATGATCTGAGCTGAATCCCCTGCTAAAAACTCTCATTTTAATATTGAAATTGGCTATCAGACTGAGACCTCCCAGGTTGGTAAAAATTAAATGTTAGCCTAAGGAAATTATACTTATGGAAAAGTCACAGAGCTCTCATAAATAGTGTTTTTAGTTATGGCATTATTATTGGAAACATATATGTAGAATATCATGTAATCTTTCAATAATTTGCAATAAAGAGCTCTGACTCTGTTGTTATACTCTGGTGGAAAACTACCTGACATTTTAATATAAACTTTAAAAAATGCTTTCCAAAGTTGGCTGACGCAGTTAGACAAAATTGAAGTGCAACGGGAAGAGCCGTGGAGTTGGGAGAATTGGATTTTAGTACCAGTTCTTCTACTAATCAGTTATGTGGTCATAGGTGTCATTTAACCACTGTGTACCTCACTTTCTCCATCTGTAAAATAAAGAGGTTGGGCTAATAATTGCTAAGGCTCCCACTCAAAGAGTCTGTGATCTAAATGAACAAAATTAAACTTTATTTAGTATATTGAAATAAAAAATTCTTCTGGTCTCTTAAAATCATTCAGTATGATTTTTCTACATTCTAAATAACAGACATATTTTGTGAGTTTAGGAAAAAGTGTGGAAATGTAATATATAATATTTATGTATTTTGAACAAAATAAGAATTTATTTCTGTTCTTCCTTTGCTCACACAAGTACCCTCTCTTGGCTTAATTTTTGTTTTATATCTATTTTGCATTTATTGATTCTATACATAGCAGTAGTCTGGTAGTAATTTTGGCAAAGCTTCAGTAGGAAATTTGGGAGCAGAACAGCAATTTTCAAAAAATAATAATGTAACACCATGAACGAGAAGCTTCCCAAAAGAATTCTACTGTGAACAGCTTTTAAGGTTCTGATTACACAATATAGTGAACATCTTTTTTTGAGAATTTTTTTATTTTTAAAATTTTATTTATTTACTTTTAGTTTACAAGATTCAGTTCCATAATCCCTTGAGTTTCAAATTTTCTCCCCTTCCTCCCCTTTCTCCCCTTCCTCCCTATTCCCCCATGGAAGCATGTAATCAAATATAGGATCTGCAAATACTTTCACGTTGGACATTAGTCTGGTTGTATAGAAGGGTTGTAACTGATGGAGTGAACAATAGAAAAGAAGAAACAAAACCAAACATGGAAAAGAACGAGAGCATGTAGATTGCTTCAGTCTCCATTTAAACTCTGTTCTTTCTAGATCTTTCTCTGACTGTAGACATCTCCTTCCATCCTAAGACTTTTAGAGATGTCTTATAACTGTGCGTTGGTGACAAGAGTCCCATTTGTCAAAGTTGGTCATCACACGTACAATGTGTCTGTGATTGTATACAAACTTCTCCTGGTTCTGCTCTTCTCACTTAGCATCAGTTTATATAAGCCTCTCCAGGTAAATATGAAGCCCATCTGCTCCTTATTTTTTATAGCACAACAGTATTCCATTACATTCATATACCACAGCTTATTTAGCCATTCCCCAATTGAAGGGCATCCCCTTAATTTCCAATTTTTTGCCACCACAAAAAGAGTTGCAATAAATATTTTTGTACATATGGGTCTTCCTCCCACTTCTATGATCTCTTTGGGAAACAACCCTAGAAGTGGTATTACTGGGTCAAAGGGTATGCAATTATTTATAGCCCTTTGGGCATAGTTCTAGATTGCTCTCCAGAATGACTGAATCAGTTCACAACTCCAGCAACAATGCATTACTGTTCCAATTTTTCCACATCCTCTCCAGCATTTGTCATTTTCCTGTTTTGTCATCTTAGCCAACCTGACCAGTGAGATGTGGTACCTCAAAGTTGCTTTGGTTTGCATTTCTAGAATCAATAGTCATTTAGATCATTTTTTCATATGCTTACAAGTATCTTTAATTTCTACCTCTGAAAATTGATGGTTCATATCCTTTGTCCATTTATCAATTGGAAAATGACTTGTAATCTTATACGTAGATTGTAGATATGTAGACGATATGTGTATAAGATATGTAGATAAGATATGTAGAATCTTATAGATTTGACTCAGTTCTCTGTATATTTTAGAAATAAGGCCTTTATCTGAGACGTTGGTCATAAAAACTCTTTCCCAATTTTCCACTTCCCTCTTAATCTTGGTTACCTTGGCTTTGTTTGTACAGAAACTTTTCAATTTAATGTAATCAAGATTATCCATTTTGCACTGTACAATGCTCTTTAATTCTTCTTTGATCATAAAGTCTTCCCTACTCCATAAATCTGACAGGTAGACTATTCCTGTCTTCCCCAGATTGCTTACAGTATCAGTCTTTATACCTAGATCATGCAACCATTTAGACTTGCCTTTTCTTCGTCTTGACTCAGGGTGGTCTTCTCAGATTCCCTGGATCCCCTTCTATAGTCCCAGCTCCTACCTGAATCCACCAGTCAGCTGGATTCAGAGGCAGACAGTTCACAGGTTCTCGTCCAGTCCTCCAGGCAGTTCTTGGTACTTACTGAAGTTCACAGGGTCCAGCACATGTCAAAACCTTCACCACTTCTGTTGCCAGGAACTCAAAGATCAACCAAGTCACAAACAAAGCCTTATCCAGGTCATGTGTCTTCAGTCCTCCAGCAGTTCAACTGGCCCTACAACCCAGAAGAAATCTCAGCCTTCCAGGCAACAGCAGCCATTTCGGCCTTCCAGGCAACTCCAGCCTTCACCAGATTCTGGTCTCATAGAAAACTACAGCTCAGCTCTCAGTCCAGTAGTAGCTCAGCTCCCAGATGCTGGAACAATTCTGCTTTTTCCATCAGGAGTAAAAATTCTTGATTCTCTCTGTCTGTCCTCTGGAGCTCTTAAATACACACACATTGTCTTCCTGTCTCAGCCAGCCCCTTCCTATTATGTCAGCAACAGGAGACAGAGTTCACATGTTCTGTTTCTTTCACAGAAGCACTAAGCCTTTAGTTACTAAGGGCTAAGTACCTGCTAATTTAATTATTATTACAAATAATTAAAACCTTACAGTTTTTCTAGTGTTGTGAGGCTGTAGCTCATCATTTGTAAGGGGCTGGCTCTGGGACTAGTCAGGGCTGGTTTCAAATATTACTCCCACTACATACTACCGGTGTGACCTGGGAAAGTCACATAACCTCTTAGTCTCCCAAGTAGCTCTAAGACCCTTGTGTAGAGACTCAGAGGAGTCTTTACACAAGAGAAATTTCTTCATAACAACACCCTACCCCAACCCCAACCCCACCAAACCACATATTCACACTATACATTTCAGCCAAATTCATTTTAAGTGCCTAGATTAGACATCAAAGACAGGTAGGCAGGCGCAGTGAATTAGATTGCTGGGCCTGAAGTCAGGAAGACCTCAGTTCAAGTTCACTTTCAGACACTTCTTAGATGTGTGACCCTAGACAAATCACTTAACTTATCTTTGCCTCAGTTTCCTCAACTGTAAAATGGGGACAATTATAACACCTACCTCTCAGGGTTGTTGTAGGGAATTAAATGGGATAATATTTGTCAACACACTTATTCCACAGTGTCTGGCACATAATCGGTGCTTACTAAATGTTTATTCCTGTCCCCCTTCCTTAGATAGACTGGTGATGCCTAAGTAAACAGAAATAAGCCAAATCTTACCAGCTGAAAAGGCCACACTCTAATATAGTTATTTGTGGGCCTATTTCTCCAACTTTGGCTTTTAAGATCCTTACAGTCTCTGAGCCTGACTGTCCAATTGCTTCCATTAACCATAGATTCAATTGCCCTTGCTTTCTAATTGGTTCTTTGACTAACTGTCCATTAAATATTGGCATGAGGCAGCAGGTAATCTGAAAGCCTTCATTTCCCCCAATTTTAATGCCAGCATGCTTTAAAATAAAATGAAGCCATTTCAGAATCGACCAGAACCCAAGTATAATTTCTCCTGGAATCTAAATGCTGAGGAAGAGTCAACCTCCTGCTAAGGACCATGACCTGAAGTCTTGGTGTAGCCTGTGCAGACTCTTAAATTTCAGGACCAGGTTTGGGACCGCTCTCTTCCTGATATTCTGGGGAGGGGAAAAGGAGAAAAAATGAAAAGGGAAAGTTATAATAGAGGAGGAGAGTAAAAGAGAGGGAAGGGAAAAGGAGAGAAGGATGGTCAGGGGAGGAGAAAGGAGGGAAGGGTTTTCCAAATGAGCTCTAAGTCTCTTAAGGGAGACTTCTTTAATGGGTGGGAAAGATGTTTCGTTAACTGAAAAAAATAAAATAAAATTAAGCTTTTAAATGAGAGGGCATAGGATGAATGTAGAAAATGTTGGGAAGAAAGTTCATTGAAGGAAAAAAATCTTTGCAGCAAGTTTCTCTGATAAAGGTCTCATTTTCAAGTTATAGAAGGAATTGATTAAAATTTATAAGGATAAGAATCATTCCTCAATCGATAAATGGTCAAAGGATGGATATGAGCTAGTAGTTTTCAAAAGAAGCAACTCAAACTATCAATATACATATTGACAATATGCTCCAAGTCACTAATAATTAGAGAAATGCACATTTAAGCAATTCTGAAGTCTCACTTCACACTCCTCAGATTGGCAAAGGTGACAAAAAAGAAAAATGACAAATGCTGGAGGTACATGAAGAAGACAGAATATTAAAGCACTATTGGTGGATTGGGAATTGGTCCAGGCATTTTGGAAAGCAATTTAGAACTTATGCAAATGGTTACTAAAGTACACATATTTTTTGACAGTGATATTACAGTTAGATCTATATCCCCAAGAGATCAAAGACAAAAAGCAGCCATAGGTACAACAATTATTGATAGAGCAAAGAATTATGAACTCAACAGATGCCCATCAACCAGAAATGACTAGACAATTATAGGAATATAATGGAAATGATGAAAGGGATGATTTTAGAGAAATCTGGTAAGACTTTTATGAACTGATACAGAGTGAAGTAAGAATCAGGAGAATTATTTGTACAGTAACATTATAAAGACAAACAACTTTGAAGAACCTAAGAACTCAGATCTGTTCAATGACAAACCATAATCTGGAAGATCCATGATGAATACCACCTACCTTCTGAAAGAGAGCTGATAAACTCTGGATGAAGAATGAAACATACATTTTATGTCACCAATGTAGGAATTTGTTTTGATTCATTATGCGTATTTTTATAAAGGTTTTGTTTTTCTTTTTTTTCAGTAAGGTAGATTACCTATACACGGCTTTTCCAGTATGACGTTTTGGTCATACATAACAGACATAACAGTCTGCATGTATGTATGCATATATATGTGTGTATACATATATTTTTATATGTGTGTATATTGTGTGTGTGTGTGTGTGTGTGTACAATTTGGTGGAAGGAAGGAGTAAAGGAAGCAATTATTAAGTAACTACTATGTGCCAAGCACTGTCCTATGTACTTTTACAAGTATTACCTTATTTGATATGCACAAAAATCCTGAGAGGTAAATAATATTTTATTGCCTTTTATATTTAAGGAAACTGAGTCACACAGCTACTAAGTGTCTGAAGTCAAATTTGAACTCAGGTCTTCCTGACTCCAGGCCTACCACTCTAGGCACTCTACCACCTAGTTGCCTCTAGGCAGCAGCTCTGCATTCTGCCACAATACCAGCTCATATGATGTTTTACCATGACTTCTGAGACGCTACTAAAAAGGCATATAGTGTAGTTGAAAGAGTGTTGTACTTAGAGTTGGAATAGCTGTATTCTAACAGTGACATTGAAACTAACCAGCCATATGACCTTGGCAAATCTCTTTAACTCCCTGATTTTTCTTCTATAAACTGAGGGTTGGATGATAAGATTATTGAACTTGAAGAGAGACTTTGGAGATCATCAGAGAAAAGAAGATACAGAATTAGTGGCTGAGGTAGAAGTAAAACTCAGATCCCCTCCTTCACGGTTCTTTTCATTAGAATAGAGGAATAGAAGGGAATAAACATTTATACAGCACCTACTACGTGCAAGGCACTGTACCAAGTGTTTTTACAACTTTTAGCTCATTTAATCCTTCCAACAACCTTGTGAGGTAGGTGCTGTTATTATGCCCCGTTTAATAGTCAAAGAAACTGAGACCCAGAGAGGTTAAGTGATTTCACCTTTTACTTTTGTAGTATTTTACCAGTTTTCTCTTGGGACGCTAGTCTAAGCATGGAAGAATCTACTTTGAGTCCAACATGCATTCATACCCTAAACCAGGTGTTCTTAACGTGCCATCTATAAACTTAGATGAAAAGGAAATGACAGTTTTATTTTTGCTAACCTCTAACTGAAATATATCATTTCCTTCAATTATTTAAAAATATTATTCTGTGAAAGGGTCCAAGGGCTTCACTGAACTGCCAAAGGATCCAAAACACAAAAAACGCTCTAAATCAATCTTGAATAATATCAATGATTGAATGCTTTACCTATTACCTTATTGCCTGGTCCAGAAACCATGCCCTAAGGACTTAACCTTTTCACCTCTAGAACTCCAGACATTTAAGGGGAAAAGGATATATTATATCAGATGAACCTCAGCCAAGTTTATTCTCCTTGGCATAGAATGGGTATACACACACACACACACACACACACACACACACACACTACTCCAGTTCCAGATCAGAGTCAAATAAATGCTGCCATCACTCCTAGAAAGTATATGTTAATCTACTTCCATTCACATCCTTGTAACTTTCAAAACCAAATTTCTTTTCCCTAGCCAGAATCTCACTATATGTAGTGTCTCCCTCTTTTAGAATGTAAGTCCTTTAAGGGCATCAGGGACTGTCTTCCCATATTTATTTCCCTAGCATTTCATTTAGCCTAGGGCTTGGCACATAGCAAATAATAAGTTGTGTGTGTGCCTCTGTGAGAGAGAGACAGAGACAGACAAAGAGGAAGGGAGGAAGAACATAGGAAGAGAGAGAGAGGGAGAAAGAGAGGGAGAGAGAGAGAAAGAGAGAGAGAGAGAGAGAAACATGAATTGTCCTGTTTACAATTTAATTCTGAAAGTTGAGTGATGATTTACGTTATGCCTTTACACAGGTGTTAACAGATGGAGTGCTGACTGAACTTGGCTTCCTAACATGAAATACATTACTTATGAAATTCAAATATAGTTTAACTTATTGTTGGTTATTAATGGTCTTTAATGCAAGCAGTATCTGCTAATTAAAGAACACATCACTAAGTTCTCTTATAGTTTCAGGAGTCTCTAAATCTAAGGGAAGTAGTCCTGTCAGGGATTCAAGAATAGTTCAGTATAGGCCTACAACCAAGGAGCAGATGGTCAAATTGTCATTCAATGACTTGGCTGGAAAAAAACCCCTATTTGCTATGTCTTGCTATATTCAAAACATATTTTAAAATATTCACAAAAATACTAAGGCTTGGTCTTCTTCAAACAACTCACATATTCAAGGATTCATGACTTCATCTATATGAAACAGTTCAAAATGATCCCATTTCTGGTTAGATAGTTTAATGAGTTGCTGGGACCAAAAACCACATCATCCAGTGGCTAGTATTCAGTCTTGAGGCTTTACTTAACTCAGCTGGTCCTTGGATAACAGATACACAGAACAACATTAGACCCATACTTGGAAACTGCCCAGCTTGGTAAGGTCAACAATGGATTGCATTTTGCTGTAGTCATCTTCAAGAGTCCAGCATCATATGCCCACAAGTATGACATGAGTGGAAGAATCGACTCTAATAGGAGAGATAATAAAAGGCAGCAAGCCACCTGTGGCATGACCCCCACTGAATAGACAACTTTCTGGGAGGAAGGATTTGAGAATGAATTGAGCAGAAAAGAGAACTGGAAATGTGTTTCATCTGTTTTGATTTTCTGGTGAGGGGAAAACTGGAACAAAGCCTGCTACAGAAGTGCCATCTTCTGGAGGAATTTTGAGTCTCAATAAAGGAACCAGAATCACAGAAACATAAGGTCTAGAAAGACTGATGACTAGGAATCCCCCTATAACATGCTTGATAAGTGGTCATCCAGCCTTTACTTAAAGGAGGGTGAATTCAACCCTGTTAAGGCAGTTCATACCAATTTTCTTTGAAACTTCTACCCATTCTACTGGTTCTGATAAGAAAGTGGAAAATTGGCAACCACACATTCAGGATATGAAGATAGAGAAGGTCTGACTCCAACAGCCAAATGATGTACACTAACAACAGTTATAACTATTCTCTTACACTCTAGGATTCAAAGTGGTGAATCCAACCACGGTGCAGGGGAGAAAAACTGAAGTAGAGGGCATGAGATTTCTGAACTAAAAGGCTACCAAACTCCATGAGTAAAGAGGTTGCTTCAGGGGTTCTTTACTTGATATGTGGCATAGACCCTTTTGGCAAAATGATGAGGCCTAAGGACCCTAATCAGAATAATGTTTTTCAGTGTATGAAATAAAATATATAACATTACAATGCTAACCAATTACAATGAAATAGTCATTAAAAATGGTTTTTTTTAAGTTAAGCAGCCCCAGGTTAAGAACCCCTCCACCTATGTGGTTAAATATTATATAATGACTCTTTCAATAGTGGGAGTTGAAGTCAGGTGTCATATTACACCTAAAAATTATGTGTGTAGTTAATAGAAATGAAAATTTATCCAATTCTATTAAATGTTTGAAGTGTCACCATGATCAAATGTAATAATCATAAAACCAAAGATTTAGAATTAAAAGTAACCTTTAAAAGTAACCCAGCCATTTTAGAGGTGAAGAAACTGAGGCCTAGATAAAAATGTGACTTTTCCATAATCATGCAGCATTATGACACCAAGGCCAGCCTGCTTTCCTCAGTACCACTGAAGGAGAGGAGTCATCAAGATGCTATAGAAAAGAAGCAACACCTCTTTAGAACTCAGGGTTGGGCAGGTATCTCAGTGATGGGCCAGAAGAAGGAACATTAAAAACCAATGAAGCATAGGCAGAGAAGTCGGGGTACTGAATAAAAGGACACCTGGCAAGTTGTTCTGAAGGGCTTCTGATTAACTGTGTGTTAGAGATATAAGGCAGCTATATATGCCCTGGCTGCAATGCCAGGCCAGCAATTGGGAAGATTTCTCTTCATGAGTTCAAATCTGGCCTCACACACAAGTTGCGTGACCTTGCGTCAGTGTCCTCATCAGTAAAATGAGCTGGAGAAAAAGAAGGCAAACCACTCCAGTATCTTTGCCAAGAAAATCTGAAATGGGGTCATGAAGAGTTGGAAAGGGCTAAAAACAACTGAACAACAAAAACTTAGAGATATGTTTTAATGGTGATATAACTACTGTTACTTATAGATTTGGAAAGGTTTCTGATGCAAGGGAGCCAGTAGGATCCTGGGTTCTCGTCTGTATCTCTGATAAATTCTTTTTGATTGCAGCATCCCTTGCCTTGCAAAGATTTCCAAGCAGTATTTCTTCTGTGGGATTTGTGACCTCTAGGGAACAGTCAATAAGTGCCTTGGCAAGCTGCCATGGTCCAGGAATTGGCCAGTGAAAAATTGACAGCCTCAGGGCTCTGTCCTTGGCTCTGATTGGTTAAACATTTTTATCAATGACCTGGATGAAGACATAGATAGAATATGTATTAAGTTTGCAATGGCATGGAGCTGAGTAAACTCTCTAATATGTCAGAGGACAGAGTTAGGGTTCAAGAAGATCTTGATGTGCTGAAGCAATGAAGTAAATCTAACAAGATGAAATTATATTTAGCATATTTGAAAAAACAGCCACAAAATTATAGGTTAGTGGTGTGGTGGCTGGAAAAGAACAGAGCTTTTTAATGAACTGCAAACTCAATACGAGTCTGCAGTTTAATGTGACAGCCAAGAAAGCTAATGTAATCTCAGGCCACATTAATAAAAAGATAGGGTCCAGAACATAGCTGCTAATGATCTCGTTGTATCCTTCCCTGGTCAGACCACATTTAAAGTATTGGGTTCACTTCATATTTTATCAATGACATTGTCAAGTTGGAGCACAGCCAGGATAAGGGAGGAGGAGGGCATTCAGGATAGGAATGAGACTTAAAACCATGTCGTCTTGGCTCTTGAAAGAACCAAGGATGTTAAATATGGATAAAAGATCACCTACATGGCAAGTTATTAAAATCTTTATATATTTTTGAGGCACTATCATATGGAATGTGGTTTAGAGTTGAACTCCATTTAAGGTGAAATAGGAAGATTTCATTTAGACAAAAGAAAAAAAATTCCTAGTAATTAGAATTGTCAAAAATTGGATAGGCTGCCTTGGTACGTAATGAGTCCCTCAAACCTTAAATCTTTGATGAATTCTAGAGACTGAATAATCACTTGTTAGGAATATTGTGTGTGTGTGTGTGTGTGTGTGTGTGTCTGCTTAGATTGGATGACCTCTGGGACCCCTTTCCAGATCTGGAATTCCTAGCTGGAATTCAGATCTGGATGCTATGAATGTTTGCATATTTATTTGTCTACAATTCTAAACTTTGCTACTGAGCCCTTCTGATGGATTCGTGGTATAAATGTAATCATGTGGCTGAACTTGCCAACTCAATTCTAATATTTTCAACTATAAAACACAAAATAACACCATTAGCAGACATCTAACTAGTTTGGAATCACCTGGGGTAAGGAACACAAGAGAGACCCTGAAATTAATTTGTCTGTTTTGGTGAATCACTAGACCAGGTAGGCAACAAAGCTGCTATCTTTTGCAGGAATTCTGAAATTTCTGTACAGGAACTAGATTCACAACAACATAAGACTATCTTATCCAACTTGAAAACAAAAGAAATCCTTATGATCATATAACATGAAAGAGGAAATCCAGTCTTTCCTTGAAGACTTTCAAAGAGGGTGAATCCACCTTTCCAATTTGGTAGAGCTCTACTTGTTAAGAAGTTGTTCTTTACATCAAATCTAAATTTATCTCTTTGAAATTTCTACCCATTCTGCTGGTTCTAGTAAGAACTGGGAACAATGGTTAGAAGTTATAAAGGAGCAACTTGTCAACCACACATTTAGGGTACAAGGATAGAGAGGGTTTGGCTCCTAAAGCTACACCACTGAGTATGTATGGGACAGAGATAAGACCTAAATATGGCAGTTGGCATTGACACTGCCAAGATTCAAAGTGGCCAAATTCAACCATGGGAGAAAAATAGAAACAGAAGGCAGGAGGGTCCTGAATTAACAGGTTCTCATATTCTACGAATAAATAGATTGACTCAGGAGCTCTTTATGTCTGTGTGTGTGTACACACACACACACACACACACACACACACACACACACACACACACACTTTGGCAGTCAGGTGAAGTTTACAGAATTCTCAGACAAATCTTTTTCAATTCATAAAATAAAATATGTAGTGTTATGATTCAAACCAATTATACTGAAATTGCCATTAAACTATTTTTAAAAAACAAGTTCATGAACCTCACTCTCCATACTTCCACTGAGGTTCAGATTTGATACTTCATTAGTGGCATAAAGGTGACCTCGGTTTTTTAAAAGCTTCAGGTACAGATTTCATGAGAGACAATGAGATTACAAAAACCAGTCTCATCAAATGTGGTCAGACTCATCACCAGAAGTTTGACCACCAAGCGGTGACATCTTGGGTTAAAACAACTCATGAAGAGGCTGTCCTCTGAGGGAGGGGAGAAAAACTGCCCTGATGAATCATAGATCTTTCAAAAATCAATGCAATCCAACATCACAACAGAAGATTTCATTGTCATTGAGGAGAAATGCTGATTCCCATAAACATCAGCCTACTATTTCCAAAGCTTCTTTCTATGTTTAATTAACAATACTGTGGTAGACTCCATAGAGAATACACTTGACCCTGAGGCTTCAATGCATTTTTGAGAGAAAGTTCACAATACATACTTTCTTTCTATGACTCTTCTCCTGTCTCTTTGGACATTTCCTTACAGCTGGAGGAGAGGTATGAAATTAGCTAGGCTAAAAGTTGGGGGGTAAGGGCTCATAGGAACCTGCCTAAAGGAGGTAGACTTGAAGGTTCTGACTAAATAATGAAAGGGAAAATACCAAGTAGTTTGACAAATGAAAGAATGCTTTTTATTCTACATGTCTGTATAAATGGGAAGACTCCAAGCTGAAAGCCTGAGAACCTCATAGCAGAGGGAGGGGAAAGGATACCAATGCACACTGACAATGTCATTTTAATGATTTGTTTCCTTTTCTTAATCCATGAGTATTCCATTGAAGCAAGAACTACTTGTCATTTCCCCCAAGCCCCGCCTATTTCATTTTGGAAATGTGTTTTTTATAGACCCACTGTGTATTTGCTCATTTGGCTCAGTGGGCTGAGCTTGCCTGATTCTGCCTTCTGAGGATGTCAGTGTGTCAGCTAACCCAAGGGTGGCAGCAGTAATTGTTACTCTGGTACTGAACAGCTCAGTAATCACTGTAATAAAGTCATGCAGAAGCGTTCCTGCAAAAGTTAGCATTGGCTCCAGACAGCTCTCCTGGGCATTGCTCACTTTGCTTTGCTTCTTTTGCAGAGCTCTAGTGAACTGTTTACCAGAGCACTAAAATCTGGCAAAATCCCCAACTTCCAAAAGCATTCCTATTTTGTCCTATAGTATGTGGTGGGGGAGTAGAGGGATGTTTAATAGAGGAAGGGTGTTTCAACCTGACAACAAAGGCACATACAAAGATAGATCTCTGTCCTTTTTTGGTGTTATGGTCTTTACTCAATCAACAAGTATTTATTAAGTACCTAATATATGTTAGGGTCTGTGCTAAGATAAAGAGACAAAAATGAAATGTTCGCTTCTCTCAAAGTGGGTACCTCCAACTAGGGAAAATTATATGTAAATATCAGAGGACCACAGAATTCAAGAGTTCCAAGGGATCTCAGAGGCTATTTAGTCTAACTCATACCCTAAAGGAATATCCCCTATAACATATTCAACAAATAACGGTCTTGCCTCTGATTGAAGACCTCTAAGGAGAAGGAACTCAACACTTCTCAAGGCTGCGCATTCTACCTTGGGGCAGCTCTAAATGTTAGGAAGTTTGTTTTGTTTCATTTTCCCTGACATCAAGCCTAAATTGACCCCTTGAAAGTTGCTCTTGCTTCTGTCCTCTGAGTCCAAACAAAATCAATCTAATACTTCTTTCATGTAGCAACCATGCGCCACAGAACTGAACTTTGGAGTCAGTCAAAAGACCACACTTGAGAACCTAGAGGGCCATATGTGGCCTCAAGGTCACAGGTTCCCCACTCCTGGAAACCTTTCAACCAACACTCATATGCCATGGACTCACGGTGCTTCATCATTCTTATTAAACTCCCCTGGATGATCTCCAGTTTATCAATGCCCCTTTAAAATTGAGATGTCCAGAACCAAACATAACTAATACTCTATTTACATATGCTAAAACATATTACATATTACAAATAGATATCTACATATCTATTTACATATTTAACTGGATACCATTCATCGAATCAGTTCTGTGGGCTGAAAAATATAACCTGAGGTGAAACCACATGTTCAACTTTAACTAATCAGTATTTCACTGGCATATAAAGATAGAAATTCCTCCGGGGCTTAAAGGCTCTTCTTGATTTATTTCATTGCTAAATAGCCATTTGGTGATGAATCTCTCAACATTTAGCTAGGTTTGTCTTTGTCCATCACTACCTTTATCCACTGATCGAAGCTTCTTCAATTTGATAGGATCTGCTAGAGTTTGTGCTCTCCTGGAATGACCTCCAATAACCCCTCTACAACAGGATGAGGCATCAGAGTAGGATTTAGTGGAAAGGACAACACACAGTCCGTAATTTTTCTAAATACTTCAGGACTTATAACATCCCCAAATCACAGTTAGGCATACTATCCCACTCTTTGTTACTTTGCAGGACATTTCTTCATACATCACTAGACTTTGACAATAAAAGGATTTACCTGTCTATCTCCCTCTGATCCAAATGATAAATCAAAAGTTACCCCAAAAGGATTTGTAGCATTCTAGCAGAATGTCATCTGCGGTTGACATTGCTTCCAAAAACACCCAACAACCAACCTGAAAAGAGCCAGATGGCCACCACTAAGTCTGCAACGTAAGGTGGACAAAAACAAAAAATAAACACCAAAACATTCAGAAAAACAATCTTTGTTGTAACAAGGAACTAGAAACAAATTATATGCCCATCAAGTAGGAAATGTCCAAGGGGAAAAAAATACAGGATTATATTGGAATCTTGTGGAGTCATAAATGACAAAAACAAAGAAATCAGAGAAATGTGGAAAGCTTTGTATTAATTGATTCAGAATAAAATAAGCATAGCTGACAAATCATTATATAAATGGCTACAACAATGTAGATAAGAAGAGGAAATTGAACTCTAAGTAACTGGAAAAACCAATAATGGTCTCAAAAGGAAAAACAATTGTGACATATAGCTCCCTCCTATAAACAAGAGTTGTGGGATTAGAATAGTAAAATATTATATACACCCTCAAATGCTATTCCTGAATCATCTGTTTTTGTTTTAAACTTTTTTTCTGTTACAAGGAAAGGTTCAGTGGGAAGAGGGAGATTTTCATAAATTAGACTGGTATAAAGGCAAAGGATATTACTAAAACTTTTTCTCAGGAAGTAAAGGGAAGGAAAAGTGAAGGGAAGAGACAAGAAGGGAAGGGAAAGGAAGGGAAGGGAGGGGAGTGGAGGAAAAGGTATCTAACATCTTTAAAATAATAATAGCTTACATTGAATATACAATATGGTTACAGTCCTCTCCATGATATCATATGATCTAAGTGGCAAAGTATAATTATCCCCATGTTATAGATGAGGAAACTGAAGCTCAAAGGGGATATTGCCTAGAGTTAAACAATCAACAGCTATTGAAGTTGAGACTCAGGCTTAGTACTTCTTACTCCAGTCCAAAGGTCCTTGCTAGCTATACTACTCTGCCTCTCAAGATTGTAAAGTAAGAGACTCTAAATTCACCAATCCGGACTGATAGAGATCCAGGCCTCTAGTTTCATAGGAAATTATTGAATTAAACAAGATATCAAGACAACTTATGCTGTTAGTGGTTTGTCATTTATCTCTTGAAAACATATCTACATAAATGAAGTCATCCTCATGGAACATAAGCAATACTTAGATGATTACACAGGCTTTGGAAGCTTACATTTATCATTCACCCTGTGGAGTACTAGCCTGGTGAGGTTGCAGGAAGAAGTTTGATTTATCTATTGCTGATTTCTATGCTAAACGTATAGCACTAGGAATCCCAAATGAGAGAAATGATTATTTTCTATTATATTAATAGCCCATTATTAATGAGGATTCAGGTTTTTTCTTTCCTCATTCAAGGAGAAGCCCCTGTAGGTCCATCAGCCAGTCTCTAGAGGATACGGCTGATGAAATTGTTCTAATCCACTGGTTCTCAACTTTTCTAATGCTGCGATCCTTTAATACAGTTCCTCATGTTGTGGTGACCCCCAACCATAAAATTATTTTTGTTGCTACTCCATAACTGTAATTTTGCTACTGTTATGAATTGTAATGTAAATATCTGATATGCAGGATGCATTTTCATTGTTACAAATTAAACATAACCCACAGGTTGAGAAGGACTGCTCTAATCCTTTCAGAACATGCTCCTGATCTTGGGCAGCACTCCACCCAACTAGGACACTTATTGGGAGTGTAAACAGAACCAAAGCCCTGAGGGCAGATAGATTCCTCCATCTGGACTGTAGAAGGCAGTTGAGTCTCATGATTTGTTGCTGTTGTTGTTGTGTTTGTTCTTCATTCTGGAAGAGGACCCTGACATCAGGGAGGTGATGACATGACTAGAGTTACTTTGATTTGAGTGAGTGAGGGCTGTTCAAGGTCATTAACCTCACTGTCTATTGCCATCTGAGTCCAGTGGTCAGATACTCATCAGGATGACTAGAGTTGGCCCAGGGTGTGATGGGAGACACTGACCCTTTAAGGCTACAGTCTTTTCAAGTTCTCATTGTGAGTGAGATAACACCCATTCTGTGAATAGGCCTCTTTAATAGGTCTTCAAGGGGAGGTCTTTGTTCCTTTGGGTTTTTCCTTGGAGTCTCATGATGAAGCTACATTCTTTTTTCTTTTCTTTTTTTTTTTTTTTTTTAAGAACAAGGCAATTTATTAATGAATCTGGTGTGGTTTGTCCTAATGTTTCTTGTTGGCAGCTGCCACCTGTCCAGCAATTCTGTCCAGGTCTCTCTGTCCCTGAGGTGTCAGCTTCCGGCCCCGTCCTGGTCCTTCCCCACCATCTTGAGCCCCTCTGGGGCCTGCAGGACCCTCCGGGCCACGCTCTTGGAGCCCCGGCTGAAGTGGCTGGGCATGACCCCGTTGCTCTGGCGCCCCCCTGTAGATCTTGGTCATGGAGCCCACGCTGGCGCCGCCCCGGAGGTACAGGTGCCGGGCGGTGAAGGCCGCCAGCGTGTAGAACCAGTTCTCGTCCTAGGGCGCCAGCTCCTTATGCTTGGCCAGCTTGACCGTGTCCACCCATTCGGGGACTTTCAGCTTACCTGACCCTGCGCGCTCCGCGCGGCCAGCCGGAAAAGCGATGAAGCTACATTCTAAGCAGAAGGAGCTGAACACTCCTAACTCCCATTAACTGTTCACCATTCAAGATTGATTTTCACTTGTCAGAGGCACCCACTTGCCCAAAAGTAAATTAAAGCTCCTGGTCTTTTCAGGTCCTTTGTCTTTGGTTACCCGTGAAACCACGGACCATCAATTTGTTGTTTATTAGCCATCTTGAATAATAAATTGATTATTGGTTACCCAGAAATTCTGTCTCTAGAGTTTTTTCATTTGTTACAAACCTGTCCTTGCTTATTTTTAGTTGCAGTTCAAACATTCACCATAAACAGAGCACAATTTGAAGCAGAGCTCCTTTTTTAAATGTTCCTATTTAATCATTTATAGTGATTTACAGGTCAAGAGCAAACAATTTCTAACCTCTTATTTTTTTATTGACTAACATCTTACTTTTAAGCGGTCTTAAAATGTGAAGTAGATCAAAATCTCTCCTGGAAATTCCTATCAAAAAAAAAAAAAAGGAAAACATAAACTAATCTCCAATCATCATTTCTCTATAGAGCTTGTTCTTCTGTATACACACCCAAATAAAACAAACATTATAGAAATCTGTCCATGTGGACCATCAAGGGGGATAATGGTAAATTATTGAAAGCTGGAAATGATCATGAAAGCATTGAAATAGATGAGTAGGTTTGTGATCTCATATCTATGGGTATGCCCTCAACAACACCAATTAAAAACCATCCACACTTTCACAGTCTGCTCATTACTCATCCATTTCCTTCTGTAAATCCTGCATGGGAGTCAATGTAACATGCTAGGACTTTCCACCAAATCTCTTGTGTGTAATTTAAAAGTGGTACTATAGGCTTTAGTCCTTTTAAGTTGCCAGGCATCCCTCCATTCCACTTTAAATGATACATAATTTTGATTCCTTCAACACTGTGGTATTCCATTATTTAAAGTCATCTAAGTATTACTGAAAAATATACTAAATGGGAAAAAGGTGATATTTCATTTCAGAAAGAAACCAGGGATCACACAAAGGAGTTCATAATTTCCCAAACACAATCAAACCCATTTCCCCATCTATTTAATTTTGTATCAAGTTCACTGTCCAAGACTTATATACCCAGGAACCAGCCCTATGATGATCACTGAAGCACCATTATGAATTTAACTTTCCTTCTTTTTATAATCCTATTGGTACATACGTTTCTAGGTGAAATCTCACTCTTAGGAGAATTTTACTTGAAGGGTATTTTTTTATAAAAGAAAAATCATAAGAAACATTATATATGTAATAAGAACATGATCTAGAAAGAAAAAAAGCATGATTTAGTGAAGAAATGGCCAGCTTTCAAGTCAGGAAGACTAACCCCTGACACATACTGGCTGTATCATGAACAAGTCACTTTTCCTCTCAGTACCCCCAGGCAACTTGGTAAGACTATTAAGTTACAGTTAAGCTGGTAATATGAAGCAATAGAGAGTCTCAGTACCTGGAGTTGTTTATTATTATTATTATTATTAACTTAAGAAATAAAGCAAACATTTCCTTAGCATAGTAAAATAGAAAAAAAAATATTGGACATGAAACTGCAAATTTATTATGTTCAACTTGATATTCTTTTTAAATATGTAATAAAGTTATCAAGTAATACTTTTTTCTTTTTTTACTTCCCCCATAGATGGCTACCATTAGACACAAATATGTACATATAATATATACATGTGTGTGTCTGTATGTATGTATGTGTGTATATATGTATACACACACACACACACACATATATATATAAAGTCATTCTATATGTACTTCTATTCATCAGTTCTTTCTCTGGATCTTTCATGTGTTATTTGTAGTATTGGGTAGTTACAACAGTCAAAATGACTTACTCAAAATTGTTCATTAATATGGTTCTTACTGTACATAATGTTCTCCTGGTTCTGCTCATTTTACTCTTCATTGTTTTGTGCAAATCTATAAGATCATTTCACGTATGTGTGTGTGATGAAATGAGTTTTGATATAGATGAAATCTCATCCAGTCCATCCACACTCCAAAAAAAAAAAAGGAGAATTGGGAATGAAAAAATATGCAGCTTTAAAAATCTATGACTCTATGGGTCCAAAGAGACTGTGAAACAAATAGTGACTAGATAAGAACAGCATATGAAAGAAAATCTGAAAATGCTTTAAAACAAAGTTATGGGAAGAGAAACAAAAAGAACAAAAGAGAAAAGGCATTAAAGTCATAGTTGTGTGAGATTAAGCTCTGTAGAATCAAAACAACAGTATAGGGAAAAAAACTCCATAAAACCCAAAGTTTTCAAATGAGTTACAGTTTAATCTTGGCCAGTCTGGAGAAGGCTGTCTTCCCCTCAGCCTCTGTGTGCCATACAGCACTGATCGTGCTCAGAGAACTTTACAGAATAGGGCAGCACAAAAATAGTTAGCCTTCAACATTTGAAGGAGGTGGAAAGAGAAGATCCTATTGGAACTTCTAGATGACTGATTGATTATGATTGCAGCATCATTAACTTCAAAGCTTCAAGATATGAAACAAAAAGAGTGTACAAAGTGTCCATTTAATTCAACAAACATTTATTAAACACAATGTTCGCATTCTCTTCCTGTTGATCAAGTAATGCTGTTTCCAAAAGGAAAATTTATTCTATTTATTAAAATGAGATCCAATGACCACCATGATCATCATTAACAATAACAAAATTTACTACTAGTATGCAAACCTGGGCAAGTCATTTAACCTCTGTTTACCTCGGTTCCTTCAACTGTACAACAGGGACAGTAACAGCACCCACCTCATGGAGTAGGTATGAGGCTCAAAGGAAACGATATTTGTAAAGTGTTTCACACAGTGCCTGGCACATATTAGGTACTACATAAATCCTAATTCTCTTCCCATTTCCACATTTATTTTTACCATTCTGATAAGAGATTTGCAAAATAGACATATTTCCAAAGTCAAGTATTCAGTGTTCCAAAAGGGGAAAGGTTGTTCATTACAGTAGTTCAGTAGGTGCTCAGGTGCTCTAGTCTACTCTCCCTCTGAAACAGTGGTTCTCAACCTGTGGGTTATATTCAATTTGTAACAATGAAAACACATTCTGCATATCAGATATTTAAATTAAGATTCATAACAGTAGCAAAATTACAGTTATAAAGCAGCAACAAAAATGATTTTATGGTTGGGGGTCACCACAACATGAGGAACTGTATTAAAGGGTCATGGCATTAGGAAGGTTGAGAACTGCTGTTCTAAAAGAAGACTAAAGGCCTTAGCCCTAAAAGGGCCAGGGTCTCCCATTGCATCCTGGGCCATCTCCAGTCATCCTGATTGATTATCTGACCACTGGACTCAGATAATTCAGGAAGAGAAAGTGAGGCTGGTGACCTTGTACAGCCCTTCCTCACTCAAATCCAAGTCAACTGCAAGTCATGTCATTGTTTCCTAATGTCATGGTCCTCTTCATGAACAAAGGACAAGCCCAACAACAACAACAATAACAATACAACAATAGAACCTAAAGTGGTAGCAGGTCATAGTGGACAGAAAGTGGACCTTAGAGTCAGGAAGATTCAATCAAGTTCAAGTACTGTCTCCACCACATACTGACTGTGTAACTCTAGGTAAGTAACTTAACCTCAGTGTTCCAGATAATAATCTAAGACTATAAATTGTAAGAAATGTGCTGACCTACATTGGTAGAAGGAGCTACCCATGAAGAACTCTTTTTCTTTGTTGTCTTTGCTACATAAAGTGTGAGTTCCTTTAAAACAGGACTTGTGCTCTTTCTTTCTGTATCCTCAGTTTTTAAGTCTGATTTTTTTTTTAAAAAATCTATCCAGAGAATGCAGCTATTTAGAATAAATGTACAATGCAACTGGGAAATGAGATATACAGGTACTGGTATAAAGAAATCCATCTTGCCCCACTAGGAAGTTGGGGGTAGGGGATAGGGGAGGATATAAGAAAGAACAGATTGGGGGAAGGGATATTCAGTAGGCTTGCTATTTGGGGGTGGAAGGTAGGGGAAAGATTGGGAGAAAAATTTGTAACTCAAAATCTTATGGGAGTGAATGTTGAAAACTAAAAATAAATAAACTGGAAAAATTTAAATTTAAATAAATGTACAAAAAATCATTTGTGAAGCATTTACTAGAGAGAGACAGAGAAAGGGAAAGGGACAGAAAGAGAGATTAGAAGGCAGACAGAACAGTGAGAGAGACAGAGAGACAGTTACAGAGGAAGGGGGAGAGGGAAAGAGAAAGGGAGAGAGACAGAAAAGGAGGGGGAGAGGGAAGGAGAGAAAGTGAGAGACAGAGACAGGAAAGCAGAGAGAGATTTGTTGTGGAGGTTCACTGCACTAAGCCCTGGACATATAAATACAAGCAAAAAGAAAGATAGTACCTGCCCTCAATGAACACATGCTATAATGCTTTATATATGACAATACATAAAGGAAGCTGAAATGGTGGGGGGCAAATTAGAGAAATAGTCTGGAGAGTCTTTGGCTGGCTCTAATTTGAAGTAATCATGTTTGGTAAAGGTACTTCCTTGAGTGGAAATTGGAGGAAGATATTGGAAAGGAATAAGTGTCTCCAACAGGAAAAGAAAGGCCTTAGAGCAGAGACAGAGAGTCCAGAATTATAGGCTAGTTTAGGTTTGAAGTGATTATATACACATTGCTAAGCACTGAGGATACAAAGAGAAAAAGGGACACAAGTTCTGTTCTCAAGAAACTTACACTTTCATTTAATGAGGAGAAAAAGAAATTCGGTTACAGGGCAAATCAAAAGACCCAAGAGTTCTAAGGGTGTAGCAGCAAATCAAACTGCAAGACTAAGAGGGCTTTAGTTCCTTAAGTAGGTTACATGGTGGAAAGTAAAGGCATCAAGCACCACACTGGGCTGCAACACTCCTGAGGGCCTGAAACAGATTAAAATGTAATTAAGAAATGTTTAACAAATAAAAATACAAGAAAACACACACATATGTATATATAAATTTTAAAACTAAGCCAATAAGCACCCCAACAGGGATTCTTTTTTATGGTTTAGTGGCCCCTATTTCTACTTAAGTTTGACACTACTGATGTACAGGCAGGACAGAAGCAAAGGCCTAGTGGTCCTCATAGGATGGCGAAGAGTTGTGGATGCCCATCTCATTCAATACTAGGAACCTTCATTTTTGAGTGCCTGAACTAAAAACTATTTGCCAAAGACTTATCAACATTTCCTGTAACACACTCAACTTGATGCTCTATAGGCCATGGAGAGTAGTTTTTAAGTATTAAAAATATGATGTCTTTGCTATATCTTAGAAAAATGTCTCTCTTGTTATCCCTAGTAACAGCTTTTTTAGGAAATCATCTTATAGTTTTCTTCCTTCCTTCTTTCCTTCCTTCCTTCTTTCTTTCTTCCTCTCTTTCTCTCTTCCTTCCTTTCTTCTTTCTTTCTTCCTCTCTTTCTTTCTCTCCTCCTTTCTTTCTGCCAGAATCTGATTTCTGTTCATCCTTCATTCTTGAAGAGAACCAATGGCAGCATCTGGGTGATGTCCTGACTTGCACATAAATTGGATAGAAGGGGGCAGAGCTGTGCAAAGTGATCAGCCTCACTCTCTCATCCAGAGTCATCAAAGTACAGTGACAAAACAAAGGTCAAGACAATAGACAATGGTCCTGGATGAAGTACTGACCTTGGCCTTCCTAAATTAAGGTCTTCCCCAGGTGTCAGTACCAGGTCCATTCAAGATTTCATTGATGAGGGCACCTCTGAGGAGGAAATTCCTTGTCACCAATGTAGATCAATTTTTTTGTGACCTACTCTTAAAGATTTGCCTGGGACATTGGCAAATAAGTGACTTCTTCAGGGTCACACTTACCAGTATGTGACAGATGGAATTTGAACTGAGGTCCCCCTGTGTGGCCTGGGTCAACTGCCTCTCTACAATTTCATGCTGGTCCTCTAGGGGAAGAATCTTTTCCTAAAGGAGAAAGAGATTAATTTTGTCCCAGAAGCCTGATTGTTAGGAATGAATTCCGGAATGAGATGAGGGAGAAGTCAAGTACAGGTGCTTTACAACCAATCCCCATGCCAGTGCCCTTTAAATAAACTTGAGTATAACATTTTTAAAAGTTTTTTATATTTCTATAATTGTGATAGAAAATGTTTTAAAATATTTCTAAAAGCAAACTTGCTGGCAATTAGGTGGTACAATGGATAGAGTGCCAGGCCTAGAGTCAGGAAGATATCTTCATGGGTTTAAATCTGGCCTCAGATCCTTCCTAGCTTTGTGACCCTGAACAAGTCACTTAGCCTTGTTTGCCTCAGTTTCTTCATCTATAAAATGAGTTCAGGAAGGAAATAGCAAACTACCCCTGAATCTTTGCCACAATCATCCCAAATAGAATCACAAAGAATCAGACACGACTGAAATGACCCAACAATAACAAAAAGCAAACATAGCTGTAACAAATACACATGTAGGTCATTCATAGCGATGGCAAAATGTGTTTTTATTATACTCCATTAATGTCCTATCTAAATTACATTTCACATCACTTAGTATTAAAGGAGTTTATGATGTAAGGTCCCAAGGCAATTTAAACCAGGACACTGACACAGGGTTTGACATCTATTCATCATAACTTTTGATGTTAAAATAGTTCCATGTGTACAGAAATTACGTGTACTAAAATAGATGGCCTTGTATTCCATTTAGAAGCAAATGCTTTTTAAAGCAAGCCATGATCATTAGCCCCTGTTTGACAAGCAACCTAATGTTGTATTTAAACAATATGTGAAAACCTTTTTATAAACCCAGAGAGTGTTTTGTATGCAATTTTTTTAAATGTTTGTTTTAAGTAATGTAAACTGATGTTAAATTCTCCCTCAGAATGTAGTTCTGGGCACAAATGAAACTGAAGCTGAATTTATTCATTATGTTCTTTAATAACTGTCAAAATTAAATCTTACTATCCCATAATATCTATCCCTGTTCTTCTATACTGTGTCCCCAGTTGGGGCATTTTTGAAGTATTACGTTCAATTCTGGATGCTAATTCTGCGAAGGGCATAGACAAATTAGAATATGCCCAGAGTAAGGTGAATGAGATAGTGAAAAGGTTAGATGCTAAATCGTTAAAACTCTGAAACGATATGACATTGTGCCAAGTACAGTAAAAAAAAAAAAAGAGAAACTATGTTGAATAACTTTACGCCATTAAAGTCAAGAATTTAAACGAAATACATTAACAGTTACAATTTTAAATATTTATATTAACAGAACAAGAAATAGGGAATTCCAGATGAAGAAATTAACCAAGTTATAAACAAAACTTCCAAAAAACCACAAGAATCAGATGAATTCAAAAGTGAACCTGTTAAACATTCAAAGGACAATTAATAACAATGACCACATAAATTATTGGCAAAAATACTAAAAGAAGTCCTACCAAATTCCTTCTGTGACATAGATATGATTTTGATTCATAAACCATAGTCAAAAGAGAAAGATAAAATTACAAAACAGTTTCCCTAAAGAACATAGATGAGAAAAAAAATAAAATACTTCCAAAGAGGCTAAAACAATATATCACAAAAATTAAACCGTGAGCAGATTAGATTTATAGCAGCAATACAGAGCTGGATTAATATTAGGAAAATTATAAACTTAATGAATCATTTGAATGACAAAAATCATGTGACTATATCAGTAAATACAGAAAAGACTTTTGACAAAATATAACATTCTTTCCTAGTTAAAAAAAATGAAGACATGGGAATAAATGGACTTTTCTTTAAAATGGTTAGTAGTATATTTCTAAAACTCAGAGCTATCTTTATATACAATGGAAATGAATTAGAATCCTTTCCAATAAGATCAGGGGCAAAAACAAAGATGTACACTGTTACTACTTCTACTTGATATAGTACTAGCAACCCTAACTATAGCAATACGATTAGAAAAAGAAATGAAGAAACAAGAAGAGAAAATGAAAAAAATATAATGTTTTACCAATGATATGATGGTTCACTTAAAAATCCTGAAGAAGTGAACTACAAATTAATTTAAAACAATAACTAAGCAAACTTTCAGGATATAAAAAAATCCACCCTAGTCATCAGCATTTGTATGTAATACCAATAAAACCCAGCAGATAGAAGAGATAGAAAGAGAAATTCCCTTTTAAAATACTACATAATATGTAAAACATATAAAGTATATAAAAAAGGTAATGGGATCTATTTACCAAGATACCTATAAGGACTATATAAATGCAGCTGTAAACCATTACTTACAAAAATAGACAGACCTAAATACTTGGGAAAATATTCATTTATCATGGGTAGAATGAGCTAATATAATAGAAATGACAGTTACCTAAATTAATTTACTTGTTCAATGCCATGCTAATTAAACTAAAGGATAATAAAATTTATATAAAGTTTTAAAAGGTCCAGAATCTCAAGGGAAATAATTAAAAGAAGCAGGAACAAAGGGGACTTAACAATGCCAGATCTCAAATGACAAAAGTGGCCATTTTAAAAATATTTTTACTACTGGTTAAAAAATGTAGAGAAATCAACCAGTGGAACAGATTAGGTATACGATACAAAGAAGAAAATGTATGTAGAAATGCAGTGTTAAAGAAACACAAAAACTAAAGATATTGGGATAAGCATTCACTATTTGAGAAATGCTGCTGAGAAAATTGTAGAGCAATATGGAAGAGTCTATATTTAGACCAACACTTCACAACTTATACCATGATAAGTTCCAAAGAAATACGTGACCTGGCTATAAAAAGGTCAGATCATAAACAAATTAGAGAAACATGGGAAAAATTACCTGTCAGATTGACCTATGGATAGGAGAAACGTTCATGACCAAAAAAAAAAAAGGAGGGGGGAATAGAGAGGATCACAGATGATAAAATGGATAATTTTGATTATATAAAATTGAAATGATTTCATATAATAAAATCTAATAAAGCCAAAATAAAAAGGAAAACAAACCGGGGGGAAGGGGAGGGAATGTTTGTAACTTATCTCTGATAATCATGTCATTTCTAAGGTATATAGGAACTGATTCAGATCTATAAGAATAAGAGCCATTTTCCTATTGATAAATAGTCTAAGGATATGAATAGGCTGTTCTTAAGAAGAGGAAGCCTGGCTATCAATAGCCATATGAAAAAAAATGCTCAAAATCATTACTAATTAGAAAAACGAAACCTCATGCCTACCGTATTGACAGAGAACCAAAAAAAAAAAAAGATAATAAAGATTGTAGGGGATGTGGTTAAATGGGTACCTTGATAAACTATTGGTAGACCTGCAAATGGGAACAACTATTTTGGAAAGCAATTTGGAACTATACACAAAAAACTTATTAAACCTTTTGACTGAGCTATGGTCTATATCCCGAAGTGATGAAAGAAACAGAAAAAGCTCCTAAACATGGAAAAATATTTATGGTGGTGGGAAAAAAATCTCTGTACATTAAAGAGACATCCAAAAATTGAGGAACTGCTAAACACATTGTGACATGTGAACATGATGGAATTCTCTTGTGCTGTAAGAAATAAGGGAAAAGATGCTTTCAAAGAGATTTAGAAAGACATATGAACTGATACAGAATGAAGTAAGCAGAACCAAAAGAACAATTTATACTTTAACATGAATATTAAAAATTAACAATAAACTTCTATGAACTGATGAAGAATGAAATGAACAGGACCAGGAAACTAATTTATACAATAAGGAAAACTATGTAAAAATAAACAACTTTAGGGGTAGCAAGGTAGTGCAGTGAATAGAGCGTGGGTCCTGAAGTCTGGAGGATCTGAGTTCAAATTCTGTTTTAGACACTTCACACTCAACTAGTTGTGTGATCTTGGGCAAGTCACTTAACCCCAATTGCCTTGCCTTCCCCCCTCCAAAAAGATAAAATGAAATGAACAACATTGAAAACTATAAGGATTATGATCACTAAAATGCCCGTTCATGATTTCAAGTGATCAGTGATGAAAATTACTATTCATCTCAACAGAGTGTAGAATGAGACATGTGTATATACATATATGTATGCACACACGCACATACATGTGTATGTGAATGTATATGTATATACAGACACATATACATAGGTGCACATGTATACACATACAGACATATTTATATGAATATATACGTATTCACATGCACATATGCATGCACACACATGTGTGTCTACACACATACATGCATGTGTATGTAAGTACATGTGTGTGTGAATGTACATGTGTGTCTATGCACACACATATACATGCAAGCACATATACAAGCATACACATATGTGAATGTATATATGTATCTATATACACATACATAGGCAATGGGAAAATTTGTTTTGCTTGACTGCGTATTTGTTGCAAGGAATTTTTTCTCTCTTTTTTATGATGTGAGAAAGAAGAAAAAATAAATTTCTTTTAATTCTTTCTCAAAAACAATGAAAAATAGAGCTTATGTTTATGTAGGTTACATTTATTCATATTTATCACATTAAATGTCAAAATGTCTTAGTTTCCAATCATAGTGGTTAAATATTAAGCACCTACTATGTACCAAGCGCAGGTTTAGAGACAGTACAATGCATAGAGCACTGTGTCTGGAAGACAGGAGTTCAAAATCAGTCTGAGATAGTTACAATCTGTGTGATTTGGGGCAAGTTATTTAACCTCAGTCTGCCTCAGTGTCCTCAGTTGTAAAGTGCATCTAATATTACCTACCCTCAAGGTTGTTATGAGGCCCCGATGAGATAATATTTGTCAATTGGTTAACAAAATACTTGACACATAGGGAGTGAATAAGTGCTTTTTTCCTTCTCTCTTCTACAGATGCAGAATCTCACAGTGCTTTCAGATAAAATCAATGTGCTATTAGTGTTGTTTAATTGTTTTGCTTTGTTACAAGAACTTTCTCAAGAAATAGGGGAGGGTGTGTAAATGTTTGTAATGTCAACAACAACAACAACAAAAATCAATAAAACTTTTGAAAACACCCTTGAGGTACTTAAAAAATGTCAAGAGGAGGCCAGTTATTAACTTTCATTTGACAATGAACCACATAATTTCCATTAGCATCTCTGCTATTGTTATGTAGAGCAGTTCTTTAATTTAAAAGAAAAAAAACCTTCATTGCCTCTCCCTCTCTTTAAGAACCAGCCAGTTATCCCCAGGAGTGAGTCAGTTAAGGTTACAGGTGAGGACTGGATCTGTAATTTTCTTGATACAGAGAATTTCCTGGTGTGGTATCTCTCTCTACCAATGCAGGTCAGCACCTTCCAGTCCTGGAGTTGTCTAGAACCATGACAAGTTAAGTGACTTCCTTGGGTTCCATTAATTGGTATGTGTCAAAAATAGATAAATAAATAAAAATTTAAATTAAAAAAAATTGGTACGTGTCAAAGACAGAATTTGAATCCAGGCCTTCCCTGCTTCCAGGCCAGTTCCTTTCCCTCTCTACCATTTTGCCTCTTGTAACAATAATTAAAAAAATACAAAGGGGATGGGGAGGAAAATTATTATTTAAACCTTTTAATGTTATGTTAGTCATTATATCTTCACCTTATACTGCCTGTTGTCCCAAAATACCTAGTACTCAAATATTTAGTATTTAACCAGACCAGGGAACCAGAGCCTGTTGAAGCTGGAAGGAGTTTGACAGCCTCAAGATAAGTCAATAGACATCAGCCAAATGACATGATATTGCCCAAGTTCATAGTGCATTAGTCTCCCCTAGGGCCATCTTACTCTATAGCTCAGTGCCTCTCTTGTCCACCCATCACCCACCACGCCACACTCTTCCTCCCCTGAATATGATTGGCAAGAGCCTTCTCTATCTATCTAGCCCCACACACCAACCATGCCTCATCCTGGTCATTTCCCTGCCCTTCCTCTTCTCTCCTCACTTTCTACTCTGCTCTGGGAATGGAAATCAAAAAAACCACAGCTTTTGGAAAGGTCACATCAATCGCCTCAGGGTTCCCCTCACCATCCCAATAACTTCCCAAGCTAAAATCCCTTTCCCTAACCATCAGTCCTCAGATTGTGTTTTTCTCCTACTGGAATTATAAAGTCCCTCTATTTGTCTTTTGTATTTCCATCTTTACTTAGGCTTAAAACAGTGGTTAGAAATAGCAAGTATTTAATAAATGGCTTTTGATTCATTCTTTCTTAATTCATTTACAAATCATAGAACCACTCTAGCATCAGTTTCCTCATCTCTAAAATGTCCATAATGGTTGCCACCACAAGATCATTATTTTAGAATAACATAAGCATTTCCATAATATAGTATAATAAAAAAGATGATTGCACATGAAACTACAAATCTGCTATGCACAACTTGCTATTCCTTTCAAATATACAAAAAATTGTCAGGTAAATCAACAACCCCCACTATTAGACACAAATCAGCACATATATGTAAAATTGTTCTATATGTATTTCTATTTATCAGTTCTTTCTCTGGACGCGGATAGTGTCTTTCTTCATATGTCCTTAAAAGTTAATTTGGTGTTTTATCATAGTCAAAATAACCTGTTTGCTCAAAGTAGTTCTTAAAACAATAGTCTTGTTCCTGTATACAATGTTCTCTTGGTTCTGCTCATTTCACTCTTCATTAGTTCATGTAAATCTCTCCATGTTTTTTCTAAAATCATTGAGTTCTTATAACACAGTAGTATTCCATCACAGTCATGTACCATAACTTGTTCAGCCATTCCCTAATTGGTGAGCATCCCCTCAATTTCCAGTTCTTTCACAAGATCATTATGAGGAAAAATGCTTTGTCAACAGTAAAATGGTATAGAAATGTATAATAGAGCAGGGACTGCCTTGCTTTTGCATTATAACAGCACAATAATAATTGTCAACCAACTGATTCTACTACCCCAGCAGGCAGTAGTCAGAGCTTTGGGGTTTTGTTGTTGTTGCTGTTGTGGTTTTTTGTTTTATTTTTTTGTCACTCTCAGTCCTAGAACAGAGCTTTGCACAGAGTGGGTAATAAGGGGTTGTTAAAATAATGATTCCCCGGCACTAGCCTCTCATGTTCAGAAGCAAATCACAGTCCCATTGTTTATGGAAGCAAACTGACCAAGTCCAGGGCACTCTTGCTAAAAAGAATTTTTTTTCCTCATATGATTGTTTACCACAGTATTCTACATGCAAATCGATGAGTGGCCTGAATTCTCTTTGAAGAGTCTTCCAGCTCAAAAATCCTAGGATTCTGTATGCAAACAGAAAGGTAGCATGAGGTGATGGTGAGCATTCTGAACCTGGAGTTCCAGTGGCTGAGTTGAAGGACCCTGAGGAAGTTGTTTCACTTTTCTAGGCCTATAATGCCAAGCAAAGGCTACTTCCAAGGTTCAGAATACCAGCATACTAACTCTCCATTTATTCAGTGACAAGTTAAGGCAAAACTTTCACAGAAAAAAACAAAATCAGAATATAACTTTCTTCTCAAATGGAGATTAGTTTCCAATCATAAACAAATTACATTCATTTGGTCAGTTACAGAGCACAAAAAGTCAAAAATTTCCCACCCCTGGATCACAACCAACTTACTATTATCGTCAGATAACACCAAGCACCTTCTCAAAAGGGGCAGTGGAAAGCACAAAGGCCATCTACTCCTAAGCTACAATAAGGTTAAGATGTCATCACAGCACTTGATACCCAAAGAGAGGTCTTTTCTTCATCTTGACCCGAGGCAAGTTCTCAGCAATCTCTACTCCTGGAGAGACAAAACTTAACAAAGCCCCAAGATACATTGCCAGTGTCCTCTTCAATTCTCTCTCTACCTGCAGAACAGTCTCAGAACCCCTGAAAACATCAGCAAGACCCTCTTCCAGGATTTCTGTAAACATGCAACAAGAAAACCCTTTTTCAGGGCTTCTGAACTAACAACAAGCTTCCAGGACCTCTGCAACAACAGCACCGTCCTTCATCAGCAGATGAATCTGGCAAAAACAACATCAAAACAGAAAAAAAATATCAGCACTACAGTTGTGCCTCCTCTGTTCTCGACAGCTCTGGGTGGCAGCTCTCAAAAGTCCTGGGCAGCTCTAACTGACCCTCAGCAGTCTCTCTCAGCAGCTCTGGACCCCAGGAATTCTCTTCTCTTTCTGCCTCCACAAAGCTGCTCCCCCAAAGTTCTTCTGCCTCTCTCTGTTTGGGCCTTCTATCTAAATCAACTGCACCAGCTCCTCCCAATTCAGCCCTCTTTCGTCACATCAACAAATCCATCCTACAAGTGGGATTCACAAGCTCTGGGTTTCAACACTGAATCCAAAAACCAAGCCAGTACAGGGGGATCCTTAAATTCCATTACCATTACAAGGCCTCAGTTTTTCTGTCTGTAAAATGAGGGTGTTGGACTGCATGACTAGATGCACTTGCTAAAACAAGTAGAGTGAAGGTTTTCCTGGGTTTGAGGATGCTGAAAATGAGGAAGAGACTTGATAGCTTTTCCTACATTTCAATTCTTTTGCTTGACAGAGAGAGGTAGCTTGGCAGTAGCAAATCAAGAACCAGTCTTGTGTAAAACATGACTGAATTATTTGAAGCCATACTGATGACTAATGTCAGAGACAAAAACTGCTTGTATAGAAAAGAATGGGGGAGGTTGGCAAATCAGCATGCCTAAGAAGGCCTTTTCCTACATATCAAAAGGGACTTCCAGGCCAGGCATCATTCACAAAGACTAGGCCTCTTAACCCAGACTAAGGCTTTTGTCAAATTTATTAGCAATTGGTAGAAACCTTTTCTCATGCTATCTGTTGCAGACAATTGGAAGAACTTAAAAACATTCTGTTTGGCATTCCCTTGTAAGGGAGGGGGGAATTGAAATGTGAGAAGGAGAGGATGTGGTCAAGGGGTGGGATTTAATGAACACCAAAATATAAACCAATGGCATTCAAGGCATGAAATTCAAATCTGGATGAATTATAAAAAGGACTATGTAATTACCTTAAATGTGTACTTGAGCCTTTCCACTAGAGGTAAAAAGGTCAAATCACCTGTTTGAAATGACGTGAAATAAAAATCTTTTTTCTTCTAAATTCACTCATGACCAGGTACGATTATTGGGTATTTCTGACATCTGGAACTGGGAAGATCTGCCTCTGGCACGTAGGGGGTGGGTGACTGTGGGCAAGTCATAACCTCTCAGGGATCCAGGCAACTCTTGAAGATTGTACACTGGAGAAAAGGGGCCAAGCTGCATGGCCAGAGGGCCTCTCCTCTTCTAGGGAGTTCCCTATACCAGTGGCTCTCAAACTTCTTGGTCTCTGGATCCTTTTAGACTCTTAAAACTTATTGAGGAGCACGAGGAGTTTTTGTTTATGGGGGTTATCTCTATAAATATCTACCATATTAATATTCGATATCTTCACATTAGTCACAGTCAATAAACATATTAAGCATCACCTTTATAACAAGCACTGTGCTAAGGGGATACAAACAGAAGCAAAAGACAGTCTGTCCTCCCTAAGCTCATAATCTAAAGGGGGAGACTACAAGCAAATCTGTGCAAACCAGCTATATACAAGATAAATAGGAAACAATTAAGAGGGAGAAGGCATTAGAATTAAGAGGGGTGGGAAAGACTTCCTGGAGATGATGGGATTTTTCTTGGGACTCAGAAGCCAAGGTGGTAAGGTTTAGAGGTGCTAAGACCCCAAAAGAGCAACATATGGGTCCTGCCCAAATGAATTCAACCCAAGCTTTCTTTAAGCTAAAAACAAGTTTTATTAGAACATTAGAGGGCGGGCATGATTCTAAAAATCTGCCACATTGGCCAGACACTTAAGGAATCTGAGCACTTTAATACAGAAGACTGGGAGCAGAGAAAGGATGGAGATGGAATTAAGGAAGTGGCCCTCCAGGGTGGGGCCAAATGCAGACAAGAAAGGGCAGCAAATTAACTGGAAAGGGCCAATTGCCCCAGCCAAATACCAGGAACCTGGGCCTTGTGGGAAAGTACAGGGGCTTTTCTTTCTTAGGGTCCAGATCTCAAACACATCGCCTTCACCATCAAGAGAAGCAATATTATTATGAACACAGTTTTTAAATTGGGGATGCCGAGGTCCCAGACCATACTTGGAGAACCAAACCTCTAGAATCAGTCAATAAGGACTTATTAAGTAGCTACTATAAGTCAGGTACTGTGCTAAGTGATAAGCTTAATGAATAAAATGAAATTACAGGTCACAATAAATCATATGATATAATGCTAAATCCTTATATCAATGAAATCATGATATCCATTCCCTTTGCCTATCACAGGGGTGGGGAACCTGTGGCCTCAAGACCCCCTAGGTCCTCAAGTTCAGCTCTTTAGTTTGGATTCAAAGGGTCACACTTGAGGACCTAGAGGGTCATGTGTGTTGGAGCTAAGGGGTTCCCACCCCAGGATTTTATTAGGCAATAAATGTATTTTCAAATGGGCAATTAAGTGTTAATCAAAGCATTCACACTAGGAATGGGAAGAGGAAATCCAAACAAGAGATTTACATGTCTAAAGGAGATTAATTAAAGGTTACTCTTTATAGCCATCTGGAGATTAGAATGAGATGCTGTAGGCCTCCAAATCTGCTTCAAGATGAAGATGAAGATGTGGTGGCTCCAAAAATGGCTTCTCAGCTTTCTCTTTTTGCATAGAAAAAGTGTAAATAATGGGGTACAGGCTCTGGGAAACCCTTTGAACTCTCCTTGAATCTTCCCACTAGATGAGGCATTTGTCTGAGTCCATAAGCCTTTCATTATCACTAGACCCAGATCTCAGGTACTAGCCAACTGACTCTCCATTGTCCAGCTATCCCCCACCCTTGATCCTCCCAAAATGTCTATACCCAAATCTCTTCCTCTTAAGCTACCCTAGCCCTCCATTGTCTGTCATCTCCAGGCAGCCTCTATCTGTTTCCTACCCTTAATCTCTCATCACTGGAGTCTGACCTCACTTGACTCCTCCTCAAGACCCTCCCCACACTCCTTCTCTAGACCACCCCTAGAACTCGCCCACATTTTTTCTATATAAACTCCATCTTACCTCTATGAGGTAGCCAAGAAGGATCTAGTGCAGACTCATTCTGTGTCAGATTACTCTGGCCTGTTTGTCTCATACAAGTGTCACAGATACCTAGGCCCCTAAACTGCGCTTTACTTTGCCTGAGAGAAGACTTGAGTCAAATTCATTTGGTAGGACCAGGTGTGCTGGTATTTTGGGGTCTCAAGCACCCCTAATCTAAACCTTAAACCTCAATATTTTGTAGTTCCCTGACCTTAAACCTTAACATAATCTCTGATGTGCAATAAAAATGGCCTCTCCTTTTTGAGAGAGGGCCAAAATGGTGATTGGTGGATCCTAAGGTATTATTTACTCCCTCTACTCCCAGATTGACACTGTGGGGTTTTTGAATGTAGTAACTAAAGGAATGAGAGTATGAAAGTGGACTACTCCCTGATGTGCCCCAAATTAGCTAATGATAGGGGCATGGCATTGATCATTCCAGGTGCTATAGGACTGTCAGATGGATACTTATCTATAAAATTATTAATTGGGAAAAAACGCAGAGACTTCTTGGCTATTTTTAAGAAGAAAAGTAAGGCAAAATTAGTACTATATTTACAAAATATGAAGAAGCAAAAAACATTCTTATCTACTTAATAAGAAGGAATATGCAACTACAGAGACCAGACATTATGTAAAACATTGTAGTAGTTAAAGTCTTGCCTGGAGGGATGAGAGTAGGAGAGTGGAATGTTCCCAGATTTACTCAAGGTTAGCAAACAAAGGGGATATGGAAGAGTTTTATCTAAGATACCAGGTGCCCCAGAGACATTAGGGCCCAGTTAAGATATTTTATCTATACAGTAAGTATTGAGAAGAGAGCTGGAGGACAGAGACTTTCCCAGTTGGCTTTGGGGATGAAAGCAAAAGGCAAAGGAAAATTAATACTTATTTGGAAAGTCTCAGGAGAATTAACATGGTTTGTTTTCTCAAGAGAGGAAGGAATTAAATGCCTCATAGAAATACTTGTGGTGCTTAGAAATCAACCCCTCTCCCAAAACCCATCAGCATCTTGGGAAATGGGGGAGACAGGAGAGTCCCCTGGGCAGGGACTTTAAATACTCAGCATCCCAATCATTAGGATTCTACATGTAAAATCTTTGACAGGAAATCTTGATTCATGTACATTTCCTAGAGTAAGTAAGGATGGCACTAGCAGTTACAAAACTCCAAGAAGCAAAACCAAATTCCAAAAATACACAATAAGACTGGGATATAAAACAATAGAGACCAGTCACTATGGTAAACATTTCTGAAGTTAAAGTTTTGTTGGTTGTGCCACCACCATAACCTCTAGGGGCAACTAGGTGGCACAGACGCTAGAACTCAGGAAGACAAATTCAAATTTGGCTTCAGACGTTTACTAGCTGTGTGACCCTGGGTAAGGGACTTAACCTTGTTTGCCTCAGTTTCCTCATCTATAAAAATGAGCTGGAGAAGGAAATGGCAAACCACTCCATTATCTTTGCCAAGAAAACTTCACCTGGGTCACAAACTGAACAACTCAAGAACTCTCAAAGCCTTGGTGTCCTTTCTTTCTCTAGAGGATCCTCATGAAGTTCAGATGGGACATGGAGTTTTTTCACTGATGGATGGTCACTTAACTGCTCAACTGGGTTGGTCTTCAAAGGGCTTTGACATCTAATCTGGATGTGCTGCTCAGTTGGGGCTTTCGGCTTATGAGGCACAAAACCTCGACTAGATGAGTCAGTCTATGTTGGACTGGATCACACTAGTCACTTGGCCGAGTCTCTGACTTTTCAGGAGCATTACTTGTTGTTACATTGGTCCAGGCAGGCTACTCTCCCAGTGAGCATTGGCTACCAGATGGGGATGAACAGTCTGTTCTTCCATTGGGCAAATGCAGCCAGAAAGGCCCCTTTGCCACTGGGATACTGCCAGGCTGGACTGCACAGATTGCACAGATGCACAGCGTCTCTATTGAAGGAGTCAAATCATTGGACTCCTTAGGTTTGCTCTTTAGTAGGCAGCTGTCATGTTTTTCCACCCTCAAGCACTGTCTTCAGCTGAAGTGTTACAGCGCTCTTTTCTACTGACAACCTTTCCCTTTGACTGCCTCACAGTCTCAACTATGAGGTTGTTCACCATCCTCAGGGAGGATATATGGAAGATATAACCTCTCTTATTTCAACAGTCCTTCTTGGCTCAGAAGCTCCTTTCCTCAGTAAAGCACTTGTCTTGCCTAGGATGATTGTTCTCAATTCAGGTGATTCTACTTCTCATACACCTTTCAGAATCTCGTACTTAGATTGGCTGTATAGAGTGTATTGGATATTCAGGGAGGACTAGCACCTAACTTTCCCCTGTGGCTCCAAGAAGCGGTAACATGCACAGGAACCACACCCTCAGTAAAACTGTGAAACCATCTCAGCAGACGGCCTAAACCACATGAGAGTAACCAACAGGCCTCAAACCTGTCAGTGAGTTAGAGGGATGTTTACCCCAAGCAGGTGAAGTTTTTCACCTGAGGAATGGGCAAATGGGAACAAATTGTTCCTATAGCCCTGAAAGTGGCTGAAGTGGGTGCTGTGGAGGTTTGATCAGATATGGAAGACGTTGAGGTCAGCCACTGAATCCCAGGCCATCAGCAATTGTCTTGATTTTTGTCTTGCCACTGGACTTCAGTGACTCTGGAAGAGAGATTGAGGCAGACAAGTTTTCACAACTCTGCCTCACTTAAATCCAGTGTATAAGCAAGTCAAGACATCACCCCACGATGTCATTGGTCCTCTTCAAAAGCAAAGGGCAAACAACAACGACCTAAAGTGATTAGATCAGCGGTTCTCAACCTTCCTAATGCCGCGACGCTTTAATACAGTTCCTCATGTTGTGGTGACCCCCAACCATCAAGTTATTTTTGTTGCTACTTCATAACTAATTTTGCTACTGTTATGAATCTATCTGATATGCAGGATGTATTTTTGTAGTTACAAATTGAACATAACCCACAGGTTGAGAACTGCTGGACTACGTAAATAATTATGAATGTGTCCTAGAAGCAATTTGTTGTCTCACTTGCATTTTCATATATAAATGAACCATTCAAGTTTCCAACCCCTTCTAGGATGGGAACCGTCTGTTTTGCACATCAAGGCCTTCCCCCTTTCCACTACCATGTCTGGTTTTGCACACCTCCGATCATTAGCCATTGCTGAAGTCTCACAGGGCACTCCTTCTTACATGGTCTTATCTGTGTATGGCCTATAGCCACCTCAAAAACTGGACTGTCCATGAAGACAAGGGGCCTATTAGTCAAACTTTTGTAATTCCTCTAGTGCTCAGAACAGGGCCCTCTCAGCACAAGATAGATGCTTCATATAAAGTAATTGGGATGAATGATACCCTTTGATCTGTAATTCAAGGAATGGACAATTGCAAAGGATAAGCATTATTTACAGGCATTTTGCCTTCTCTCTGCTCACTACACAAATGGAACTCTTGCCTCATTTCTTTCCTAATCAAATTGCCAAAAGCCACACTGATGTCTCATTTTATTCACTCTATTGGCTTCTGAATACTTCATTAACTTTTTAATCTGACCATTTAAATGCTTGCATAGCCTTGTTTTCCTTTACCTAACAGAATCATTACAACTTGGTGTACCTTCTCATGGTTTCAAATCATGTTACCAAAGGCCATGAAAACACAGTCTCTGTGACTGCATTTTAATTCCTTCACTGATGTGAAAAGTAACTATCACTTACTTAATGATTCTGCTAAAATCAGAAAGGTACCACAGAGCAGCTTGCCTACCCAAAGTACTAGCAAGACCCATGGATCTTGTATGAAATAAAACCTGCCAGTGTAAGTGCCATGGACAGCTAAAAAAAAAAAGCAGACAAGAACTCAAAAGATCAAGTTCATTACCTCTGTACCTTTAGACACCATTGCAATTTAAACCATTTAAGGTGGTTCTGTATTATTCTTAAACTCTTCAAGGATGAACCCAATATACCTTGTTTTATGTAATTTTCCTATGAGGAAAATTTTCCTCATATCTTTAACATCAGGGAATGCTAGTAGGCTGCCAAGAAAGAGAAGAGGAAGAGGCATTATGGGCACACCTCTTCCATCCTCCACCTGGTAGGCAAACCTTCCATCTCCTGCTAAGCAGTCTCCTGAAGGAAGAGGATAGGAAAGGTGGTGCTGCTGTGACTTCCAAATCCTGGCACTGGTTCTCAACTTTCCTAATGCTGCAACCCTTTAATACTTGTATGTGGACGTATTTGCATGTGGGCAGACTCACCTGGAGACAGATAGAGGATAGCTGTCTCGGTTCCTAAGAATATCAGAAATATGTATTTTCAGATGGTCTTAGGTGACCCCTATGACCCCTGTTAAAGGGTCATTTGACCCCCAAAGGGGTCACGACCCACAGATCTAGAACCACTGTGCTAAACCCTTTCCTGTCTTATCTCCAGCCTCTGGAGGGAAGAGTATAAGAGAAAGGGAGGGGCCTTATAACTGATTGTTTGTCTTATAGCAATGTCTTCAATCTTATGCTGTCTGTTTCTCCTGCCTAATTTCTAGTCTCTACTGGGAAGAGGAAAGGCACTTCTCACTTAATGAGTAAAATACTCACAATTGGCCATATCCTACACATTCCAGTAATTCTGAACTCCCATAGGTCATCATCCAAACCCTATTCCTTATCCCCTATGATTCCTTTTTCTCATCCTCCTGAATCCACTTATTCCAAGGTACTAACTAAACACTACCCACTCTTTTTGCAATGACCTCTGGAATGTCTGATCCATGGGCAACAAATCTGCTTTCATCTTGGATCTTTTCCTTTCCCACTCCTTCTATCTCCTGATTATCACTGAGACCTGCCTCCACATTGATGTTATAGTCTCCCTGGCTACCCTTTCCAGTGCTGCTTGTGCTTTCACTTTTTCCCTTTGGCTTCCTGGTCAAGGTAGAGAAGTTGGAATTCTTGTTCTTCATTGCTACTTTTAGGTTCTCCCATCAACACCATCACTCAGTAACCTCTCCTCCTTTGAGGTACATACAGTACATATCTTCCACCCAAGTCAAAATTCTAATAGCTACAGATCTCTAGGATACTCCTTTTTATTCCTTCAATGGGTTTAGTACATGGCTCACAATCTTTCCTCCCTAACTCCTGCTCTCATACTGGAGGAATTCAACATATATATTGACACTCTCTCATCATCGTAACGTCCCAGTTCATCAACCAACTCAATTCCCATTCCTACCCTGCCCCCGCTTCTTTTCAGTCACACACAAAGACAATCATATCCCTGATCTTGCCATTGCTCACAAATATACCACCTCCATGTTCAACAACTCTGAAGTTACCTTACCTTATCACAGTCCATTGACTTTCTACTTCTTCTTCTGCCTTTCCATACCAAACCCTCCTCTTCATCCATACCATGATCTCCAATCACAGTACCCCTCAGTTCTCTCCTAGGCCATCTGCACTAACCACTTTCTCCCCAATATGCTGCCTTCTCTCCTCTGACGCTGCTGCTATTCTGGTGCACACTTTCAACTTCTTATACTTATACTATATTACTTGTAAGACTTTGAGTCTTGTAAGCAAGACTGCTGATTGGTCTATCTGCCATAAATCTCTCTTCACTCTAGTCCATTCTCCATTAAGTCACTAAAGTTATTTTTATAATGTGCCATTCTAACCATGAACCACCCCCCTATATATTCAATAAACTCTAGTAGCTTCTTATGATATCAAGAATCAAACAAAAAAAATCCTCTATTTGACACTGAAAGCCTTTTATAACCTAGCTTCCCCTCAATTTGTCTAGATTTCCTTATACCTTACATCCTCTCTCCACCAAACATACTCCTCAGTCTGGTGACTCTGGCTTCCTTGCAGTTCCCCAAATAAAACACTCCATTTCTTGGCTCAGGAAATTTTCTCCAGCTTTCCCCCATTCTGGGAATGTTCTCTCTCCTTATCTCCACCCCTTGGCTTCCCTGTGTTCCTTCAAATCCCAGTTAAAATTGAACAGTCCTATGCCAGTGTTTCCCATGTCACATAATCAATTCCAATGTTCCTGAGACCTGAAGAATGTCTCTGAATCACTTTGTCTGACAACCATGTGAGTACTTTCCCTGTGTGAGTTCTCCATAAAATTGATTTCATTGCATGACATGGAGATACTGGCACAGGATGGCTCAGCACAGTGTGCCCACATCAGAGAAGATGCTGTGCTCTATGAGCATAGTAAAATTGAAGTAGCTGAACAGAAATGAAAGACACAAAAATTTGGAGAATCCATGGCAAATGTTCACATGGACTATTTGTGCCCAACCTGTGGTAGAGCATTCTAAGCTGGCATTGGTCTGATCAGCCACAGTCAGACACTATGACTTGACTTTAACATAGTGATGTCATTTTGATCCTCTTTGAGAAAGAAGGACAACACTCAACTAATTGAAATTGAAGCCTTCTAAAAGGAAGCCCTTACCAATCTCTCTTAATTCCAGTGTCTTCTCTCCGTTGATTATCTCCTATTTATGCTGTAAATAGTTTGTTTGTACACATCCATTTGCATGTTGTCTCCTCATTAGATAATTCTTTGAGGGCAGGAACTGTCTTTTGCCTTTCTTTTGTCTCCTCAGCACTTTGCATGGTGCCTAGCAAACAGTAGGCACTTAATAAGTGCTTATTGACTGACTAACTTGCATGATCCTGTTCAACAATGAAGATGAGGCTTTGGCAATCTCACATTCATCCCAGTAGTTTTGTACTCCACCTTACAGCAAAGGAAGGGCTCCAGAGATGGCAGTCTCTCTATTGTTCTCAGAATTCTAAAAATATCTATCACCTGGCTTTGCTCATTGGCAGTAGTAGAACTTATCTCATTAGACTAGGTGGTAGTCAGTATGGAATTTATTCAAATAGAATCTCACCTAAGCCCAACCCACTGAGAAAGCTCTGGCACCTTCTCTTTGAGCTGTTTCTATCCAATCACATCTATCTAGCACAGCTTTACTACATACAATTCTTTACTCAGACTCACAGATGCAAAAGGAACACAAGTAAATATTTTTTGAAAAGTGACATCAGTCAATTGAATATACGGGCTTCTGTCAGACCTGGTGGTCCCTTAGCTAGTCTATAGGCATGCTCTAAACTCAGAAATTTCAAGAGAATAGTTCAGTTACTTAGACTTCCTGTCAACTGCTCCCCATGAGAGTTAGGTAGCATTTCCCATGCTGTTCCACTCACTATGTCCCGGAGAGTTAATGTCTTAAATCAAGGCAATTCAGCTTCTGAGAATATTTCCCTTCTGGCCGTGTTTCCTCACTCACCACCCTGATGCTAGCTGGGATCTCTGATTCCACCCTCTGATAGCTTCCCAGTGAAGATGCTTCAGTGACTAAACTCACCCATAGTTCAGCATGAATGCAATGGTGGTCTCAAGGATAGACCAGGATAAGACAAAAGACTCCTCTCACACTCATGATGTTTTTTATTTCTCTCATCCTTAAACTCCCTCTTCATGGCTGCCACATTTTCTGTCATTTTTGTTCCACTGGCCACACTCCTCTCTTTTTACCTTTGTCCCTGGCTCTGACCCCAGCCCCCCAACTCTTGTGGCCATTTTAATGTTGCCTCAGTGGGGCAAAGCTTTGTGGGTACCCCTACTCCAACCCAGGAACATCTGTTGCATCCTCCCTTCAGTAGTAAAATATTACTGGCCTTTAGCTGTTCTGCTAATGGTGACAGCTTTGAAGAAAACATCCTGCCTTCATACTTCCCTACTCCTCAGCCCTAAATTCTTCTCGTGTCCTGACCCCCAAGTGCCCTTCTAGTTCACAAAAGTCTATGATTTAGTGCTAATTATACTTGGAATCATAAGATCTTAGAACTGGAAATTACACTATGGAATCATTTGGTTCAGTTCCCTCCCTTCATCAGTCAAAGTGTCATCTCAATTTCCTACATGAGTCAACTGACCAAGAAGCTCAGTGATTTACTCTGATATGCCACCCTCATATTCATACTGTGAGAATTTGTGTTAAAAGCAATACTTTCCCAAAATCTGAATTTCTACTCAGCATTTGAAATCATTTAGCAATTTCATTTGGAAAGAAGATAATAATAAAATTACCATTTTCAAGGCAAAGTGTTCTGAGCAAGATATTTGTCCTTATTTTTCCTTTGAAAAATAAAATATGACTTTCTGTCTTTTAGATCAAAATGACTGATTTTTGGAGGGCATAATCAATGTAGGCCACAGCATATCCAATGGTTTAAATTGATTTGTGAGTTTTAAATTAAAAAACAAAAAAAGCACCCAGAGAGTTGAAATAACTCAAAAAATGGAAGTCAGGGGATCTAAGGAAACCTAGAAGCTGGAGCTCTAATTTGCTAGAAGCTCTACCTTCATCCAGGTATCTTATTAAATGGAAAATCAGCCTAACTTTGCACTTGGAACTGTTTGCACAGGTTTTCTTAGCCAGAGATTCTTTTATTCATCAGGATAATTACACTCAGAATTTCTTTCCTGAAAAGAGGCAGAGGCAGCTGATGGTGCAGCAGACAAAGCACTGGGCCCAAAGTCACAAAAACTTGAGTTAAAATCCAGTCTCACACACTAGCTATATGACCCTGGACAAGTCACACAACCTCAGTTCCCCCAAATCTAAAATGTGAGTAATAACAGCACCTAACTCCCAAGGTTATTGTGAGGATCAACTGAGACAATTTTTTTAAAAAACCTCTTAGCTGAATGCCTGGATCAGAATAGTATTCCCTTCCTGAAAAGACAAAAATTTGTGTTCCCATTCCAGGATATTAAAAAGAATACATCTGAGGCTTTAACGCCAGTAGCTAAATTGGAGCATCAAAAGTGTTTTGAACGAGGGCAGCATGTGCAGCCTCATTAGGTGACTACTTTGAAAATGAGTACTGAATCACTAAATTCTGGTCCTGTTGTTCATAGAACACATCAGTCACATTATTTGCATAGGACACATAGGTAGAGGATTAATAACAAAGAATAGTATAGTACTTTCTCAGCACTAAGGGGAGGAAGAAAATAAGGAAAAAGAGAAAGAGAAGGAGAAAAAGATAAATGAGGTGGAAAAGAAGAAGGGATAAGAAAAGAAAAAGGAGAAAGAAAGAAAAGGAAGAAAAGGCCAAAAGGGAGAGGAGGAAGAGGAAGAAGATGAAGAGAAGACAGAGAAAGAAGAAACAGAAAAAGTAGGAAAAAAAGGAAACCACAGGATATGTTCACTATACCACTACAGCCATAAAATTAGTACCTACCAAATATGTAGCAAGTCAAGAACAATTGGCTAGAATTACAGGTCAGAGTTAGAAAAAAATAAAAATCATCTAGAGAAATAAGAGGTCAGGAATGTCTAAGAAAAGGCAGAAAGTCAACCTAACAGTACCAAGTTTCAAACAAAGCACTAACAATCAAGCAAAAGATTAGGTGTACTATATACAAAAGCAACTAAGCATGGCTGTATAGTGTTCAGTAGACTCAAAGACCCTAACTAATAGTACTAGGATAAGGGGGGAAACCTACTCACTTAATCATTCGATTAGTTCACAATATATCAATCTTCACTCATAGGGCAATCATTAACTTAATCAGTCACTAATCTAGATTCACAATTACTAAATATCATTAATCACTAGTACAGTCATTAGAAAACCACATAAATCCTCCAGCCCTTGGTGTCCAGCAAACCTCAATTTCATCTAAGGGGAGGCCTTTTCTTCATCTTGACTCTTGGTGGTCTCTCTGATTCCATGGATCCCCTTCCATAGTCCCAGCTCCCTCCTGAATCTACCAGTCACCTGGATTCAGAAGCAGACAGCTCCCAGGTCCTTGTCCAGTCCTCAAGGCAGTCCCTGGCACACACTGAAGTTCACAGAGTCCAGCACATCTCAAACCTTTCACCACTTCTCTTGCCTGGAACTCAAGAATCAGCAAGGCTATGAACAAACAAAGTCTTATCCTGGTCATGCTTCCTCAGCATGTTCAGCTGGCCCTAAGACCCAGAAGGAATATCAGCCTTTTAGGTGGCCTTCACCAGATTCTGGTCTCAGGAAAACTCCATCTCAGTTCTCAGTCAGCTTCCAGATGCTGGGAGAAAAATTCTCTTTCTCTCTCTCTCTCAAGAAAACTCCAACTTACTTCTTCAGTCCAGTAGCCCAGCTCCCAGATGCAGAGACAATCCTGCTTCCTCCAACAGAAAAATTCCAGTTCTGTATATAAGCAAGAATTTCAGAGACAGAGAGACAGAGAAGCTCATATAATTCTCATAGCCAATGCCCTTCTTCCACATCAACAGGGGAGTTCACGCTCTCTCAACAGAGGGACAGGGCTCACACCTTCCATACTTAGCCTCAAGTTATTAAGTGCTAGGTATCTGCTAAACTGATTGCTTTTACACAGGCTCGTTTTGTTTTTGATGAAGGTGTTGGAAGAGGGCTAAGTAAGAGTGATGGCTACCCCCTAAAAAAAGGAAGGAAGGAGTATTATTGAAGCACCTAAAAATACACAAAATAAAACAGAAGGTAGTTCAGAGAGACAGACAAAGAGGTTAACTTTGAAAAATCGTGTTGAGATATGTGTGTATATAATATATGTATATGTATATACACACACATATAGGAACACATACATAAATACACAAATGCGTACATATATGTGTACATAGACAGACATATATGTGCATATGTATATATAAAGGCACTGAGAAGAATTTGGTACTCAGTTCTCCATATCTCCAATTAGAGGGGAGGAGGCATCAATCAAGGCTTGAGTTGGTAGCATGGTGGTGCACTTATCCTAGGAGCAGGAACTTGTTCCTTTTACTTGAAAACCAAGCAGAGCAAAAAAAAAAAAAAAACAAGTGGAGGAATGTAACAGCAAGCATCCTAGCATACCCAGGATGGCTGCTAGCACAGGTTCTTTTATCTGCTTTTCTAAAGAAAGCAACTCAAAAAGGGTAAACAATCTTACTTTAAACAATCAAACATATATCATTTACCTAGCTCAGGGGGAAAAGTCAGTACTCTGAATTTCAGAGAATACAAACAGAAGTTACCAGCAGACAAAAATACAGACAGAGAACATAACACAATTCAGCAGACAGGGGTTCTAGCTCTCTGACCATTACATCCATACCTAGTTAGTGACAAGAGAGAGAAGCACCAACATCTGGATTTTCAAAGTCAGAGCTCAATGGCTTCCCAGAGTCTCATCTGGTCAAATCAAACAACTCTTCCCAAAGTGAACCCTCAAGCAAAACCCTACCTCAGACATATATATAGCCTTCTCCAGGGTCAGAGAACATCACAAGTCTCGTGCCCTACTTGAAAACAGTTGTGACTTCCTGAAAAACAAGCCTCCCTCAAAGCCAGCTTCTCCTGTGGGCTCTGTTCCACCCTTCAGCAAACTCTCCCCACCACGGGTTTTTGTGACCACATTCAACCTATTAGGGGATAGAGTTTATTTTCAAATCAGGAAAGTCCTCAAATTCAATTTAGGCTTATTAAGGGGCAGGAAGATCTTCAAATTACCATTACCATTACAAGGAATTAGCAAGTAGTAAAAGCAAAGCTGAAATTAACAGCTCCAGTTAAAGGCACTGAGCAGTTTGCAAAACACTTTCCACACAAAAGATGCAGGTAGTCTGTGTTATTTTTGGCATAATTAATTAATATTATTATCCTTCCTTTAGATATATACATATATATGTAGACATTTATAAATTCAACATTTAGTGTTGATACATATTTTAGTGTGTATATTATAGACATTTATAATTTAAGACTATTATATACACACACATATAGTCTTATGTCAGAGACTGAGATTTCATATATAATCCTCTTTCATATATAGAAATATTCATGTTTGTTGGTGCTTGTCAAGCTTAGAACAACACAAAATAATGATTTTAAAAGAAGAAAGAACAAGTATTTATTAGGCTCTGATGATACTCAGGCAAAAATAAAAATTTTGGGGCCTTCATGAAGCTTATGTTTTATTGTATTTATATATACACAACATGTGTATATATAAAATATATTTTGAACAAATACATGATCATTTTGAGTAGTGAGGGTACTTACAGCTGGGCAGACCCAGAAAAGCTCCATATAAAAGGTGGCATTTGAGCTGAGTTTTGAAGGAAAGGAAAGTCAGAGACAAGGAAGAAATGAAAACTCAAATATGGGGAATAGCTAGTGAGAAGGCAAAGAGATGGTAAATGGAATATCATGTGTGAAGAACAGTGAGATGACCAGTTTGGCTGTGCCATGGGTTTTGTACAAGAAAATAACATTTAACAGCCCTAGAAGGAGAGGTTCAATTCTGGCTGAGAAGGGCTTTAATTACCAAACAGAGGAATTTATATTTTATCCTAGAGGGAAGATGGAATTCATTAATTAAGGGGATGATGTAGTCAGACTTGTAATTTAGAAAAATCATATTGGTATCTATGTGAAAGAATGAACATTGGTTTAAGTATCAACTCAATCCTTATTATTATCCATGAGACTGATGGGGGTACTTGTGTGCCTGTGCTTGAACCTAAGTTTGTAAACTGAGGTTCTCCTTAGCTTCAAGTCTCCCTAGCCCCAAAACACTGTCTCAGGCAGTTTCTCTCTAGCTCAAGGGCAACATGCTCTAACAAAATACTTATCCCTCTTCCTGATACAGTAGCCAGCTGCACCTACAGAATTTAGTAGTCTGACCCAGTTGTGTACTGGGTTATACCTATTGTATGTATCCTAGATTCAGTCATATGTTTACTCCCTAGCTCATTATATACATCCTGAATTCCTTGTAAGCTTGGGATATACATATACTCTCAACATCCATCTTGTCAAATAAGACATTGATTGGTGGCAACTTGGTCAGCCCTGACTGCTAGCTTACTTAGTGACATTTCAAGCCTAAAACCACACCTCCATGAAGCTCGCCCTTGGGCTATTTCTCTGTGAATTCTGGGCAATACACCTGTGCAGTAGATATTGAAAGTGTATGTTCCTAGCCAAGATGGTGGCGTAGAAGCAGCAAAGTTTCGCAGCTCCCACATAGCCACCTTAAATACCCATAAAATATGACTCTAATGAAATTTTAGGGCTCCAAAACTCACAAAAATACAGAAAACACATCTGGTTCCAGAATCCCCACATCAAGTAGAAAATATTACAGACTGCCAAGAGAAAACAATTTGAATACTGTGGAAACACAATTAGGATAATGCAGGATCTGGCAGCTTCTACATTGAGGGACAGAAGGGCCTGGAATATGATATTCCAGAGATCAAGGGAGCTAGGATTAAAACCAAGAATCACCTATCCAGCAAAACTGAATATAATGTTCCAGGGGAAAATATGGTCATTCAGTGAGGTGGAGGACTTTCAAGCATTCTCGCTGAAAAAAAACAGAACTAAACAGAAAATTTGACGTTCAAACACAAGAAGCATGAGAAGTTAAACATGGGAAAGAAATCATAAGGAACTTATCCAAGCTGAACTATTTACACACCAATATGGAAAAATGATAATAGTAACTCTCCAGGCAGGTCCGCCCACATATGAGTATTAAGTCATGGCATTAGGAAGGTTGAGAACCGCATCGATAGGTCCATGAATTCATTCCAGACTGCTCTCCAGGGACTCAGGTTACTAGGGTTCCTAGACTCCCTGAACTCCCTGAACCCCATCAGGACTAGTGACTTAACAGGGACAGATATACAGCACAATGGACAATGCTGGGTCTGGAGTCAGGAAAACTCATCTTCTTGAGTTCAAATTCACCCCCAGACACTTACAAGCTGTGTGACTTAATAATATTTGCCTCAGTTTTCTCATCTGTAAAATGAGCTGCGGAAGGACATGGCAAATCACTCCAGTATCTTTGCCAAGAAAACTCCACATGGAGTCATGAAGAGTTGCCAGGACTGAAAACGACTAAATGACAACAAGAAAAGTGATTTAACCTCTCTGTAACTGAGTTAAATTTCACCTCTTAAATAAAAAAATGATAATTAAATTAAATAAATATTTATTAAGGAAGGAAGCAAGCCTTTATTAAATGCCTACTATGTGTCAGGCATTGTCCTAAGTTATTATTATTATTATTATTTCATTTGATCCTCACAACAAACCTGTGAGGTGGGTGCTGCTATTACCTTCATTTTACAATTGAGGAAACTGAGGCAGGTGGCGGTTAAATGATCCCGTGGACCTGGGTCAGCAAACCAGTAGGTGGCTGAAGATAAATTTTGAACTCAAGTCTTTCTCAATCCGTGCCCAGCATTACATCCGCTGATACCACATTCTTCATAAGGCTCATCCATGTACCAAATACTGTGCTGGGGTTGGGGATGGAAAGATCACAATGAAACAGTCCCTGCCCTCAATGAGCTTACATTCTACTGTGCTCATGATAAAGCTAGGACTTCCTGCATTTCAAGGTTTTGGTGGGGAAATGGTTTTGCAAAAGTTAACCATGCTTTTGACTTGAGCTGTTAATTCCAGTTTTGCTGCCTGCTATCTGCTTAATCTCTCCACTTTGCACCTGGTGCTTGGCCTGGTTTTCTGCAAGAAACAAGTTGTGGCTTCCAGCACAAACTCATCATTTCTAAGCTCTTCACTCACCACCACATTTCCAACTCAAACCTTGAACTGACTCCACCACCCTCATCCTCTTCTTGCCTCTGATTGGTGGCATGGAGAGCTTAACACCAAACTCCTCCCAGAGCCTTCTTTGAGAGAGAAAAGAAACTGAACTTTGGGGCTCCCTCAACTCTGCCACTGGTTTTTCTGTTTGGTTTCAACTCTATGGGACAAAAATGTCTGGTACCCCCTGGCTCCCATCCCTACTTCCTTGCATCCTTTTGTGTAATAAGATATAATATTGAGACTTTCCTTGTTCTAAATATTGTATATAATATTGTGAATTGTTGATACTGTGAATATATAATATTGTGAATTGTTGATACCGTGAATATTGTACTGAATTTTGATTCGTAATGGAATAAATAGAGTGTTCACTACTACTGTGTAATCTGAATCTTAAAAGCTCTTCACAGTAGCATTCTTTCAGGAATCTACTGTTGATTGACTTTACATTACAAAATCTCCCCCCATTCAATTATAAGCTTCTTGAGGGAAAGGACTGTCTTTTTCCTTGTAATTATCAATTGTAACCACAGCACAGTGCCCAGCACATAATGGATGCTTTAAAACATGTTGATTGGATTAGATTAAGTCACATTCTCAGTGCTCAGTTTTCCCACCTGTAAAGTGAAAATATTGATGCAGGACTTCTCTTCCAGTGAAAGGAATCCATGACTTCCCTTCCAAGTCTCAAACCTATGGTCCTATTACCTGAAAGGAAATCTCCCAGAGCAGTAGCACTAAAACTGTGTTCACAAGTTAGAGGCAGAACTGAGTGCCAGCAAAAACACTCAAGTAGTTGAAGGAAGGTTTTATATTTATTAGCTCCAATTGTGCTTTAAATTGCAGGGTGAACCAGAATTAATAATGACCACTGAACCAAATATAACTGATTCTAAAGCAGAACAGCCCCACCCAAACACCCACCCCCCAAGAAATGTTTCCCTCAGGTGGAAATGTAGTCTGTCTATGCTCATAGAGAAGGCCAGAAAAAATCCAATAGGAAAACAGGGGAAAGTATTGCATGGATACTCATAAACAATTTCTGCAAGAAGCAAGGTCTTTCCCATGTGGCCCTTGATATTCTACTCCAGTAAAAGTCTGAGACTTGCTTTAAAAATGGCATTTCTTACTTATTGCTTATTTGAAGATTTATATAGTGATTTTTCTCCATGGGCCTGTCTTGAAATGAACAAATCTGTCAAAGGGCTTTAAATCAATATGTTTGAAAAATACGCACAAATGATTCACTATGTTAAAAAAAAAAAAGAATACATTCACAGAAACTAGTTCCAAATAGTATCAGTGTCATGGCTGAGCAAAGCTGCTAGGATTCACCTTCTATTTCACATATAAAAATCATATCTTTTTTTTCCCACCGGTGCTTCAAAGTCTTATGTGCTATTCATTAATTGCCTAAGTGGGGCACAGGTATATTTTGACAAAGAAACACAAGTGATAAAGGAATCTGGAGACATCCTTCAGCCTCTGGAATGCAGAGGTGTGGAGTGAGGTTCAAGGACGCTTTAAGGTCCCTACGCTCAAATGAACATCTATAGTAAACAAAGAAAAACCTTAGCTCTAGTTAAAATCAGAAAATTATAAAGAGGATGTGTGTATATATAAGTGTGTGTGTGTATGTGTGAGTGAGTGAGCTAAGGGAGCATATCCAAAAATAACAGAATTAAAGAATAGATTTACTTCATAGAGGCCACGATATCAGAATTACATACAAAATTAGGAGCAATTTCATTTTAGTCAATTCAATGAAACAAAGATTGATTAAAGGTCAGTTATGTACAAGACAAGAAGGAATACATTTTACAAGGCTTTACAAAGACCTCAGCATCTCATCCTGGATCTGGCCCTTGCTAACTGCATGGATTTTGGACAAATTACTTAATCCCCACCTTGGTCTTAGGGATTGGACTGGATGATCTATATGGCCCATTCTAGCTCTGAATTCCATGACCCTATGACTGGAGTAAAGGAGAGGTCTGTGACTCTGATTCCAGAAAAGTTAATGTAAAACTCTCAGAAGAAACTCCACAAATCCATCCCATTCTTGTGGAAGACGAGAAGTAAGATTCACCTGTAAGGAAGGAGGTCAATGTTCTTCTGTCATCCTTTGTTTTCTTGTACCTTGACCATGATGCACACAAAGTTTAAACTGGGGATATTGAGAATAATATTCCTATGTTTTACTTTAAACTCTTAAAATTGATAGAGCTTTTATCTCTATGCCAATAATATCCCTGTACCAATAAAATCATGGGGACATTGATTTCATTTGCAGAGGCAGCTGTCAATGCAATATTCTCTTTAGTCTTAGAGATCAGTCTTGTAATGTTAATAAAAACTCAAAATTAAAAACAAAGAGAATGGAGCTCTTTCCTAAGGTGGTCATGGTAACTGATATTAGAACATAAGCTCTTTCTGAGGAGGATTATTTTATCCTTTGTATTTTATCTGGAGAGATTGATGTAATGGAACAATCACTGAACCGGAAAGCAGAAGATCTAAGTTCAAGTCTTGATTCTGCCCCTAAACAACTGTTTGACCTTGAGCAAGTTTCAGTCTCTCTGAGTATTCTGCTGGATCATTTAGGATAATGGCGGATGTGCCTATTCAATGCTCTTTCCTAAGTCCTCCTCTCTTTTTTCTTTATTTGATTTTGTTTGGTCATTTCATCAGCTTCTGTGAATTCAATTGTCAGCTCTATACTGATGATTCTTGGGCTCAAAGATCACTGCGGATGACAACTGCAGTCATTAAATTAAAAGACACTTGCTCCTTGGCAGGAAATCTATAGCAAATCTGGGCAGCATACTAAAAGGCAGAAACATCACTTTGCCAGCAATGGTCCATCTAGTCAAAGGTATGTTATTTTCCCACTAGTAATGCGTGGCTTTGAGAGTTGGACTATAAAGGAAAGCTGAGTGGAACAGGGTTGATGCTTTTGAATTGAGAAGACCTTTGAGAAGCTCTTGGATAGCGAGGAGATTGAATCCATCAATATTCAAAGAAATTATTTCAAGCTGTTTACTGGGAGGTCAAAAACTGAAGCTGAAGCTTACATATTTTGGTCACATAATAAGAAAACAAGACTCATTGAAAAAGACCCTGATGTAGGGAAAGATTGAAAGCAAAATGAAAAGGATATGGCAAAGAATGAGATGGATAGACGGTTTCATGGAAGCAACAAATATGAGCTCAGACAGATTTCAGGAGACAGTGGACGATAGAAGGGCATGGCATAATATGGTCCACGGGGTCACAAAGAACTGGATGCGACTGAACAATAGAACAACAACATACTGATGATTCTCAAATCTATTTATCTAGTCTCAACTTTCCTGCTGACCTCCAGACTTACATCTCTAATTGCTTACTAGATACATCAAACTGCATTGTCCATAGACATCTTAAATTCAGCACATCTAAAAAGGAACTCAAAAGCCTTCCCTCTTCCTAATTTCATTGTTAATGTCAAGAGTACTGCTGCACTCCTATTCGCCCAGACTCCACATGCTCTCCCACCCTCCATATCCAGTCTGTTGCCAGGTCTTTCTACTTTATCTGGGTAGCCTCTCTTCTTTATGTCCCCTTATCTCCTCTGACTGCCAGCACTATGCTGCATGTTCTCATCATGTCACACCCATGCTCATTAGTCTCTCTGTCCCAAGTCTCTCCCTAATATAGTCCATCCTTCACTCAATCTTCCAAAAGCAAAGCTATGACCATAGCATCCCATACTCCTTATTCAATAAACTCCAGTGTCTTCTTACTGCTTCCAAGATCAGTAACAAAATCCTCTAATTAATGTGCAAAAGCCTTCCTAATTTGAACAACTTCTACTTTTCTGGTATTCTTTCATTATCCTCATCCATCCATATTCTTTGATCCAGTAAAATGGTCTCCTTGATGTTCCTCAAATAAGATGTTTCATCTCTTGCCTCGGCATTTTCATTGGCTGGTTCTCAGGTCTGCAATAATCCCTCTTCATCTCTGCCTTGTGAATTCCCTGGCTTCCTTTAAGCCTCAGGTAAAACTGCATCTTCTCCGTGAATCCTTTCCCAATTTCCTCTTAGTACTAAAGCCTTCCTTCTGTTCCTTATCTCCAATTTATTCTGTACATGGCTTGTTTGTACATAGTCACTCACAAGTTGTTTACCCCATTCAGCTATTAGCTCCTTCATTACAGAGGCTCTCTTTTGACTTTCTTCATATTCCCAGCACTTAGCACAGTCTGGGGCTGTCTCTAGTCCTCCTGAACTATATCTGGCCACTGGACCCAGATGGCTTCAGAGGAGAAAGTGAGGCTGGTGACTTTGCACAGCCCTCCCTCACTTAAATCCAATTCACTTGCAAGTCATGGCATCATCGTCCTGATGTCATGGTCTTTTTAGGGAATGAAGGACAAACAACAATTTATCACAGTGCCTGGCATGTAGTAGGTGCCTAATAAATGATTAACTGAATATAAACTAAGAAGACTAGACAAAATGAAATATAAGGTCCCTTTGAGTTCTTATATTCCTTGAGTCTAATTTGCATGCACATTTTCAGCATTAATCAATGGAGGGGAGTACTCATATGATACCTCTGGACACAAAGACAGAATAGGGATTTCATTCATTTAGGGAATTCTCAGGAGAGGAAATTCTATCTATTAAAGCAGATGGACACTTTATCTGCAACTTAGATTCTTACCATAGTTCTCAAATTTTTTTGGCCTCAGGACCCCTCATACTCTTAAAAATCACTGAAGACCCCCCAAAATGTTTTTGTTTATATCATAGTTATATGTTACATTATATATACATTTATATTATATCTATCAAGACTTATCATATTAGAAATTTAAATGTTGGGCGAGTAGGTGGTGCAGTGGATAGAGCACTGGTCCTGCAGTCAGGAGGACCTGAGTTCAAATCCAGCCTCAGGTACTTAACACTTACTAGCCTTGTGACCTTGGGCAAGTCACTTAACCCCAATTCCAAAAGGAATAAATTTTTTTAAAGTAATTAAAATGTTAGTAGCATTATGAAAATAATTTTAGCCCCCTGGAACCCGGAAGAGTTTCCTCTCCTCAACACACTTTGAGAACTGCTGGCCCAGAGTGTTGAGAGATTATGACTATGGGAGAATACAAGAACCCAGATCTTCCTGGCTCTGAGGGTAGCCAGCACCCACTCTATCATGGAAGACACTTTTAAATTCACTGAGGACCCCTGTTTTAATAGTGTCATGTCTAATGCTCACAACTGCCTACTTGGAATTCTTATAAAATCACTTCTCAAAGCTTGGTATGTTAGAAAATAGAGGGATTTACTGCCCCAAAGTGATTGTGCCCAAGACTAGTATTTACCAATGTTTCCTCACAACTTGGCTTAAGCCTACCCCTTTTCCTTTCCTTAATTTTCTCTGAAAAGAGATGGAGCAGTTCCATGATTTGATTGTCCCCAGCTTTCCTGGAGTTTCCTGGTCACCCAAGAGTATAAAAAGGCCTGGCCACATGGAGTCTGGGCCTCTCAAACCTAGGTGGATGCCTGAGACCATGAGCATCTCATATATCTCAGCACATCTGCTGACCAGATGTGTTTCCATAAGGAGATAAAGGAGGCAGTGTCTACTGAAGATGAGGAAAGGTGCCACCATATATACTTGTTGCATATCTTTGTACTATTAGGGTAAAACGAACCCTCTTTTGTAAGTTTTCAGTGATTTACAAGTGCCTCATTTCATTCCAAAATGAAACCTGAACTAAGAGAAGAGTAGTATTAGGTTGGCCTCTAACACCTGGCTAGAAGGGAAACCATCCAGTGAGAGCTAGTGCTTTAGTTGTGTGCAAAAGAGTAAAAACACTTTGATTAATAGCTAACTGGCATTTTAAGTTTGAATTTCTCTCTTACTCAGGGAAGAAATTCATTGGACTCACTTATCAGACTCGTTGGCTAACCCCAATATTGATCAACACAGAAGCTTTAACCTACTTTGTTTTCCTGACTGGGGTCAATTCTCCCTTCCTTCGGCAACCTCACTGTCTTCCATTTCCAGGGGCTCACCATACTATTGTTGGACTTAGCATGGGGACTTAGTGTGGACACTTAGCATGAGCCCTACTGCAGCTTGGAACTCCTGAGCTCAAGAGATCCACCAGCTTCAGCCTTCACCAAGGAGCAAGATTACAAGCATGTACTACCATACCCCAGCGACACATGTTAAAGCTGAAAGCAACCTTACAGACCTTCTTTTTTTTATTCCACACTTCAATGTTTATATGAGGAAAAGAGTTCAGATTTGCCAAAGGTTACAAGACTTTTTAGAAAAGAGTAAGACCTATATCCCAGGTCTTCAGGCTTATGAACAATGCAGTGCTTTTTCTACTATTATACATTGCCAAATATCAAAGAGTACCTTACAAGGTTTCTTCATTAAAAACAGAGCCAGGTAAGATCCACTGTGGGTTATTTTCCCACTTTGGGGATTGGCTTACATAACTTGCAGTTCAGCATTTAAGCCTAGTGGGGTTGCTACTTGAAGTAATTTTCTAGAACAAACTAAAACAGTCTTCTTAGAACTAAAGCCCTCTGCTCTGGGGCAAGACATATACTAAATAGTTACTAAAGCCAGTCATATCCAGAAGCAAACAAGTGAGGACTTAATACTTAAGAAAGAGGGCTCAAAGTTATTCACTACTAGCACCTCTGATTAATGAGTCTCATATATAAGGAAGCCTAGAGAGGGCTTACATGATGTGATTAGAGGGGACCCCAAAGGCCTTGTCTCCTCATTGTTTCATCCAACTGCTTAAAGTGCCTATAATTGGGGTTAAGGTATTATTTCTCAGGCACCTGAGAAATGTTAAAAGACATTCATGTTATTTGGGAGCTTGATACCTCTATTGAAAGCTTAGCAGGAGCTCATTTAAAAAATTAACTAGCATCTGAGATCATGTCCTAAAAATATGTGGAATACAGAGCAAATGTATTTTGTAAGGGAAGTGAAAAAAACTACTACCCAAAGTTTGTGCCACCATTTTTGTAGCCATGGATAACTCTTAGAAGAGTGCTATCTAAACAATGCATAACACAGGATTTCCTTAGGGAAATCATAGAATTTTATGAATTTCCAGGCCAAATTATTTTTGGATTGGGGTCCCCAGTGTGTGACCAAGTTTAGGAAAGGATTACAAAATATGCTGGTGACAAAATTCTTGTTCATAACCACTCACCATTGTCAAACCAACTGGTAGGTAAAATGTACCTGTTGTAGAGGTGTAAAGAGGTTCTATTTTCCTTCTCTTGAAGAGTGATATCATTTGCAGACTAAGCCTCCATTTCGGTGTAGAGTGACAGTCACATTTAACCCCTATGACTTGCCTTTCTTTGCTCCAATGCTTATGCAAGTGCAAACAAAATATCATCTATGCTATGTCTTGTAGAGGTCAATAGTGAACTAGTAGATTAGAAAGTTGCCTTTCTCTGCCCTGTAACACAACAAACTGCCCTGAGGCCAGTAGTGATTGTTTATGAACCTTGTAATACTATATATTTTCTTTGTACTAAAAATCATCTGTGGCAAATGGCTCATGTTCAGAAGTCCACTTGCCCCATAGAGGTTTCCCTTGTTGGTGGACTAAGTGAAACTTCTGCCCACCCTAGTGATAGATTGAGCAAATCCTTTTACTGACTTGGACCCTAAACTGTAAGCAGTGGGTTTTCTTTCCACAACAATTATGATGGTCTACATTAAGAGTCCTAAACATAGAACATTAAACCTTTTTTTTTCATTTTCACACTTTACATCTACAATATGACCAAATATTCTACCTATTTGCTATTAAGGAAGTAAATTAACTTCTCTTTACCTGTTATCTTGTCTGTAAATGAAGGACTAAATGAAAACAGCACTAAATAACTCCCATTTTCAAATCACTTATCATTATAATACCCCTTAATTATGATAAATTTATAAATGATTTAGTTTGCAAAGAACCACTCATATATGTATATATGTGTCAATATGTGTGTCTATGTGTGTGTATACATATATATACATACTCTTCACAGAGTTATTTTGAGGCTAAATGAGATATAGAATTAGCTCATTATATATTTTACATGTGCATATATTTGCACATGTATATATGCACACACATATACTTACACATATATTCACATATGCATACATATATTTATATTATACATGTATTTGTATTTATTATATATACACACAAATATAGCAGCTAGGTAACACAGTATACACACACACATATACATACATGCATATGTATGTATGTATGTATATACATATATAAAATGCTGGGGCTGGAGTCAGGAAGACTCCTTTTCCTGAATTCAAATCTGGCCTCAGACACTTAACTACAATATGACCCTGGGCAAGTCACATAACTCTGTTTGCCTCTGTTTTCTCATCTGTAAAATGACTTGGAGAAGGAAATGGATAACTACTCTAGTATCTCTTCCAAGAAAACCCCAAATTCAGTCACAGAGTCAGACAACTGAAAAATAAGTAAATAAAAAACACAGATATTATATACATATATATGAGTGTATCTATACATACAAACACACATACACATGCACATGTACACATACATATACATACACACACACACACATATAGTTCAAATATCACCTCTGCAACTAACTAGCTGTGTGACTTTGGGCAAATCATTTAATGTTTCTGGGCTTCAATTTCCTCATCTGTAAAATTCAAATACTGTGTTAACTGACCTCTAATGGCCCTTCTAGATCTAAATCTATGACCATTTCCTAAACTAGCATTTCTAAATGAAGGTTCTTTGCCTCAAGGGAGGTCAGCTCAAATCAACTAGAAGAATAGAGATGGATGGAACGATTTTGTGGTCTGAAAGGATTATGGTTCAGAGGATGAAAAATTCAGTGATCTGTAGGCCTCTTGACTGGTGACTTTCTTCTACCAAAGATAGTCTGAAAAGCTAGACCCTTCTTTAAAGGAATAGAAACAATTAAGTAAACAGAGACTGATAAGGCTAGAGAGCCCAAAGGGAAAACTTCTGTTAGATTCTGATAATTCTCTACCCCAGCTGGATTTGATTTCTTTCACTCTAATTTATTTCACCCTAGAGTTTTGTTTAAACCACTGATATGATATTTAGCTCTGGTTTGTATTGCAATTATTTATGTACATACCTTATGTACTAGACTGTGAGCTCTGTAAGTGAAAGGATTATACCATATACACCTTTGCACTTCTGGCATGATCTAGGATAGCCCTTTGCATATATTAGGTGCTCAATAACTACCTTATGTGAATAGATTGAGTAATTGAAATTATAGTTTTCAGGATCTGAATCCAAGGCAGAGAAGAGACATCTGTTTATCTAAGGGCCTAAGGCAATTTCAACCAGCATGTTATTTTGATAGCAATTTATAGAGTTTTCTATTTCCCATGAAATAGACTCCTTTTTGGAAGCCTATTAAAGACAGATAGACTCATGCAAATATGATACAGAAGAGAATAATATTGACTTTAAATATTTCCAACATTAGAATTGCCAGACTCACTTAATCAAATATAGTAAAAAATATACCCTCGAGAAATACAGCAGATGGTTATGTGGATGGAGGACAATAATTTGTCTCCATTTGCTAGATATGAGAGCTATCAAAACCAGTGGTAGCATAGTTGTCATCCATTAAGAGAAAAAAAAGCAGGGTGTGTGGTCCGAATGACTTTCTCTAATGTCATTTGGGGTTTCAGCAGCCAAAGTCTGCTCTGTGACCAATTTGGTTAGTTACTGGAAACCTCAAACAAGTGTCCCTGGCCAACCTCCAATAACTTGTAAGTACAAAGCCCAGGGCTTCAACTTTGGGGCGAGGACAGGCAAGCATCAAGACAACAAATGCCTTCTCTCAACTTAGCCCTCAAGAGCCAAAATTGAGAGTATCTTTCAAGTCTATTGAGGAAAGGCAGAGTTTGAGTTACGTTTTTCAGTAGGATCTTGGGGAAATGATGTAAGAAGGAAGAAACTATACCTGTATATCAAAGGCCAACAAAAGCAAAAAAGGCTTAGGTAATTTGTACTTCTTCCCAGCTCAAGAAGAGAGGAAGACTCTGTCCTCCAGTTCTGATCCTACATTAGACTCCTTTCTTTCTGAGCTAGGAAGAAATACAACTCCTAAGGTGGTTAGCAGCTTAGGCCCCACTGCAAGGCATCCAGTGAAAACCTTTCCAAAAGTACTGTGTGTGACATGGAACTAGTGAAAAACTTCTCAGTAACATTTCCTTGAGTGCTTGTACCCTCCCCCTTCTCCTGTCAATTATTTTTACCTTCCTTTGTCTGTTTTCCCCGCCTTGGTGAGGCCCATCCCATCTCCCTCCCCTTGCAGTCTCAGTAGGGAAGGGATTGGTGAGTGGACTTTTCCACCAATGAGAGGAGGCAGCTGGCCCAGAGAGGGGACGTCCTAATTAGGTCTTTAAAATCCTAGACCTGATCATGGGTCAACATCGGTAAGAAATCCCTCATGGGGCAGATAGCCCCCTTTCTCCCCCGGGGGTGGGGGGAAGAAGGGAATAAATTCCTTTTCTTATCTAAGGCATCAATGTGTTTACTTTTCTAATTAAATTAAGAATAATGAGTATTTTTTTAACCCAAACAGTACCATTACATGCACTCAGCCAGCATGGGTGCCTTTCCCTTCAACTGCCTGAAAAGTAGGGTATGGTCATGATTTTTACATAACATTCCTCCAAAAAGATCACAGCAGCAATATGTCCTTTCCTTTTTCCATCCTACAAAAGTGGTCAGTTTTGATATCCTAACCTTTTCCCATCCTTAGTGATGACACCATTAATCATGATATCCAAAGATTTTCATCCAGCAGGCTGAAAATTTTCAAACAAGTTTAAGCAAGCTGATGCTATGTTTTAACCTCTTATCTACCAACAACTAATAATAGCAAAACAACCTTCTTTTCACCATACCAGCAAAAAGTCTCAGCATTTATGTGTCCCCACATCTTTTCTGATCTTGTGTTTCTTTTATGAAGTAAACAATATGCTCCCCAAGCTAATGTTGCCATGGATAATTTCCCACTTATTTATAAACTTGGTAGTCAAGTTCATAAGCAAACAGCTAGTTGACTCAGTGACTCAGTGGATTAGGCCTGGAGTCAGAAAGACCTGAGTTCAAACACTTACCATCCGTGTGACCCTGGGCAAGTCACTTAATCTCTGCATGCCTTAATCCACTGGAAAAGGAAATAGCAAACCATTCCAGTATCTTTGCCAAGAGAAGCCCATGTACGGTGTGATCCATGGGGTCACAGAGTCAAACATGACCGAATGACTGAACAAGAAGTGTTAGTGATCACCACAGCTCACTATTTATTTGGCATCCTCTAAGAAGAATTTCATTAGCTACAGAGAAACCATAACCAGATCATCCACATGCCACCCTTAGGAGCTAATAAAGCTAATGCTGGGTCATCACTGAACAGGGACTCCCTTCTTCTGATCCAGTCTGTTATCTATATTGAAACATAGTTTTTATAGCTGGAAAGGATCAAATGACTTGTTATGCAGGTGAGGAAACATGTTTTCTAGACATATTAAAGTGATTTACTTAGAGTTCTAAAAGTAGTTAATGGCAGAGCTGACATGTGAATCCAGGTCCACCATATTTTGATCCCAACCCCAGAGCTCTTTTCAAAGCACCATCCCACCTCTCATACGTTGCATAGCAATGTGCTATTTCGGTCTGGATTATTGACTAACTATGTAACATCCAAAAAACATTGACTTTTTTTTTCCACTGAAGCAACCCAGCTGTGTCTTTTTTATACAACATGGAAATCATTGTTCCTCTGAAATAATTTGTAATTTCATCCTTACATGACTAAATTAGGGGGTATAATTCTTCCAATTAAGCATTTAAGTTTAAAAAGCGAGAAACATCTTGGGGGCATCTCTTTCTGAACTTTGAAGAAACTGAAGACATTTTCTTGCCCAGCAGTAAGTGCTAAATCCTAAGTGCAATCACAGCTTCAAATTAGCTAACAGATGTTTATTCTCAAGAATGTGGTTTGTTTGTTTTTTTCTCTCACTGATTTATTTGAAGGAACTAGAAGCTTCCTAATGCAATACCTAAGTTCGAAATTTTTTAAAAAATCATTTCATGAGAAAAAAAATGAAACAAACTTTTGAATGAAATCTGGGTCATGTGAAAATGACAGATACAGAGAATACCAGAAAAAATTGTCTCTCCTTTGCCTGCCTTCATCGTAGCTCTGACAGTCATATGAGGTCTGAAGGCCAAACATCAATCCAAATCTTACAGTAGACGTTCTTAACTTGGGCTCTACAGATCTTAGAGAAGTCTGGGGATGGATTTTAGGAGGTCCATGTACTTGAATGGAGAAAAATTACAACTTTATTTTTGCTAACTTCTACTTGAAATTTAGCTTTCCTTCCATCATGAATTTTTTTAAAAAACAACATTAAAAACAAGGGGTCCATAGGCTTAACTAGACTGCTAACCAGGCCACATCATGATACCACAAAAGGTTAAGAAGCTCTGTTTTACAGGTCCCCCACACTCCATCCATACCCTCTACCTTGCTCTTGGTGGAGACAGGATCTAGAGTGGCAAAAATGCCTAACTACACATGGGCATGGTGGCAACCAGGGCCAGAAGAACCATTCTCTTATTGAGGCCCTGTAGGTGTATGTTGATGCTGAGTCCCTGGCATCTGTGTCTTGCCTTCACTGCCGCTAGGTTTTCATATGAGAAGGTTTGAGAGAATGAGTAATCAATTCCATTTCTTGACAGTGCTGCATTATTATAATCACGTTATACAATCATGCTTTTATTTTCTAACACAGTGAAATGCTTCCCTTCATTTTCATCTCTGCCTCTTAAACCCAAGTCGTGCTTTGCTCATCTGCTCTCAACTACAGTTAACTGTGTTTCCCTGTCACACTCACTGCTCACTACACCGAGAGCCCATTCTGATCAGCTCCTCCAAGATCTTTTTTCTTCATCACCACAACCACATCACCACCCCCTTTCATTTCATTCCAGTGCCCAGTTCCCAAGTCTCTCATTAAATTCCAACTGTTTCCTGTGATACTCAAAACCAGTCATGTTATTTTGCTCCTTAACATTTCAAAACAGACACAATCACTTATGACTCAGGAAAGCCCATTAAAGAGCATAAGACTCTGCCTCAATTGGCTTTCTAAACACTCACCATTCCAACTTTTGGTCCCTTCTGCTTCTTATGTATGGCTACTGCTTCTAATTTTTAAAAAGAGCTTGGCCACTATGCAGGAAGAGGAGGATAATACCAGAGGATAATTTTCTTTTCTTATTCCAATATTGATTTCTTATTGGTCAAGAAACCTATTCCTCAGTAAATGTTCTGATGACAGTATAAGACACTTCTTCCCAGTAACAGCCTGGAGAAAGCAGAAAGAATATCTCAGCTAATTTTTAATTAAATATCTTCTTACTTCCAAGACAGTATCTAGAGCATGGCAATGACTTGTTTCCTTTCATTTAAGCAAAAACAGCTGAAGGAAAAAAAAAACAAAACACTGAAACAAAAAAAAAATGTTCCCCAAATAAAGATTGTCTCATTGTCAGACTGATAACCCTCTCCAAGGTTCTAAGGGCTTTTTTCTTATTCAGATAGCCTCCAGAAGTTCAAATTGAGAACCTATATTACTTTGCCCGAGAAAATTAAAAAGCACTGATGCATTTGTCTACAACTGTAAAACCCAACCAATCGGCACCAATTTCTTTTCCCCCAATGAAGGATGATGTGTAGCCTTTTAAGTCACCCAACAATAATGTAATTTAACTCAAAATTATAATTTTATTTATAAATTCTTGTGGCTGAGAGATTCCATGAGGACAGGGAATCAGGAAAAAAGCATTTTTAATACTGACTCTATCAAAGAATCAGCACATGACCTTGGGCAAACCATTTATATGTCTTCTCTGCCTTTGCTTCCTCATTTGCAAAACAAGGCAAGCAAAGTTCTACTAATTTACTAATAAATTGCCTAATTACTGAGTGTAAAGTATTCTTATTGTTTAGCATTTATGTTTGCAGTCTGTCAGAACGTTTTAAAATTTCTGCATGAAAGATACTATGGAAATGTAAAGCATTCTCAATTTTTTCTTGAGGTAGAGAGCATGTAGGCAATCAAAATGAAATGTCATTTTAATTTATTATAAAATGGATAACTGTAAATGCAGCATTTCTAAAAGTCCTCTAAGTAGCTGGTAGGGATGGTGTGATAGAAAGATAATTGACCCAAGGTCTATTCCAGATATTGAAATTAGATTACCTACATCACCCTGAGCAAGTCACTTCCGTAGATTGGACCTGAGTTCCTTATCTCTAAAACCAGGATATCAGATGCAGTGATCGTAGCAGTCCCTACCAATTCAAACATATTTGGAGTTCACTGGCCTAATACAAGAAGACACTAAGGTTTTAAGAAATTAGGTGTAAGGTCTTCTAAAACTAACATTAAGTAGGAATTATGGACCACTGAAGAGATGCCTGACTTCTACCTCTAAAAGCTTATATTCGAACTACATATACACATTTCATAGCCCACCCCTAAATCTCTTTGTAATTTGTCATGAGCAGTGTTCCTTCAAATGGAAAAGACAAGAGCAGGATGTCAGGGTGTAGAAGAGAGATACATTTCAGAGAAACTACAGGAAAAATTTTCCCCATCATAAACTTCAGTCTTCAGGCCTATTAAATGTCTCAGACCTAAATAATACACATGCTAATATCTTCTATCATTTTCCATTTATTACAAATACTGGAAGAACATAGACAGATCATGTAGTATACTGGACAGAAAGCTAGCCTTGGAGTCAGACTTGGGTTCAGACCCTGCCTCTGACACCTTGTAGCTATGTGACCATGGTCAAGTCACACATGGGCAAGACACTCTCAGTGTCTCTCTACCACATTGTTAGTGTCTAGTTTTGTGGCGGTAGGATGTGAGATGTTCTAGACGAGAGCAACCCCCTACCAATCACAGGTCTGGACCAAAATAGAAGCAAGGCAAAAACTCAGATAACAATATAACTATAATTAACTATAGTAATTTTCTATAGGATGTAAAGCAGCATTTTACCATCAACAGAACTTACCACCAAAATTTTACTATCCCAACAGAATTATTTTTATTTGCCATTTAAGACTCATATCTTATAATCTTAAAAAATGAAATATATGAAAATCATTACTACCATACATCCTAAAATTATTACTTATCTCTGACTTAGGATCTTTTGTTAAGATCAGAGTAAAGTCTTTCACAGAAGTCATCATTAGTGACTCTTCAAGCATGGTTCTTGAAGTATACACATATGGAGGACATGGAAGTAAGATCATGAGCTTTAGGCATTCCTCAAAACTTTGAAGGGTGTTGAGGAAAGATGGCCCTGGTGGCAGACTGTAAGTCAACCATGTCAGGAGAAGCTCACCTGAGTGGAGTCTGAAGAAGCCATAGCAACCCATGGAGACTGTCTACTAAAGGCATTGAAAAGTTGTGGTCCATATGAGCAAAGGGATCACAGAACTACAGGTTTCTTTTTCACAATTGGAAGAGGCCTACTTACACTTATAGGGAAAAAAGTATCTCTTCTACTAGCAGACAAATGTTTATTTAGCCTTTGCCTGTATACCTCCAAAGAAGGAACAATCTACCAATCCCAGAGGTAAACCACTGTACTTTTAGAAAGTTTTCCCTTTAAAAATTAGGCATCAAGTCTAACTTTGACTCTACAACTTCTCTATTCATTACTCTTAGTTCTGTTTTCTGGGGCCAAACAGGCTAGAGTATTTTTTCTATGTGATAGCCCTTTAAATACTTGATGATGGTTCTAATGTTTCCCATGAGTCTTCTCTTCTCCAGGCTTTGAATGAGCCTCCTATGGCAGGTATTCTTAGGCTCTTTACAATTCTGGCTATCCTACTCTGAATTCTTTCCAACTTAGCAATGTGATTCCTAAATGGTCGTGCCCAGAAATGAAAATTTTACTCTAGATATGGTCTGGCCAGGGCAGAATCCAACAGGATTATCACCTCCTTATTCCTAGATATTATGGCTCTTGATGTAGCAATTGCCTTTTTCTCAGCTACATCATGCCACTGACTCATATTTAGTTTGAAGGCCACCAACCTCCCCCCCCCACCACCTCACCCACAAGTTTCTTCTGGCAACCTATTACCCATGCCTCCCCCACCCTGTACTTGTGAAGTGCCCACACTGATGAAATCAGAGATATTTTTAAGTATTATAGTTCAAGTAGAATAAAATGTGATCTTTCCCCAGGAAGTGATCATCTCCTCTCTTTTAAAATGACTCACAGTAGAATCATTGGCCCAAAGAGATCATTGTTCTTGAAATTTGCTCATCAGAGAAACCTGAAATTTATATTCTTCCTCTTAACCAATGCCTAGACCCCTATTGATTAAAAGCCCTTCCACAAACCACATGCATAATTTTGCATTAACTGTGTGATTAACTAGAAAGTGTTAATGGAGATGAATTCATTATGGGGTATATTTCCCTTCCTCACATTTTATACAACTTTAATTAACATGAAACAAAGTGATGAGTCTGCATGAAAAAGAGAATGGGTTTGAGGTCTAGAGTTTGTTCACAACTACCCACACAGTGTTTTGATTACAGGCTTCCTCTCTTTTTGAACTTATTCAAATGTCATTAAATTTTGCTCCAGAATACCATTTTCTAAAAGTATCATCTAATAATACACCACAAAGAGAAGTAACACACTGCCACATGCCATTGATCAATTGCAGCTCTTTTTTTCATTGTCTTTCAAGTAATGACAGTGAAAATGTAAACTATGTGTTGTTAAAACAGGGCTTTAAAAATAACTGAAACTAGCATCAAAACAAAAACAAAGAATGGAGCCCATCAAACCACCATTTAAAATAGCTGTAATAAACCCTGTCTTTGTCTCACTATGGATACATTATAATATATATATAATCAATAAAGCTGCTGCTGTATGTAGTTTTCCTCAAAATAACACCACATTAACAATCATGGGAGATGCTCATCTGGAATCATCAAAAGCAAGCATCTTGGGAAGAAGATTTCATTCAGCAAATACTGACGTAAAGCCATATTGCTAAAGGTAAACACCAAAATCCTTTTCTGGTTCTTGAAATTTCTTCAGTGAAAGACCTACATTTAAGTATAGAAGATGAAGAAATGGCAAAATGTTTCATAATTCTAATTGTGTTACTACTGTATTTTTTTAACCATAACCTGTGATTTCACCAGTTTGAGGAACCCTTTATATGAAAACACCCTATACCAATGCATATCAGCAATATGTCTATTACTTATTGCCTTGAAAAATTGCCTGGGACACAGGGAGGCTAATCATCTGCCCATGGATAAATAATTAACGTGTCAAGGGTAAGAATTGAATTCAGGTCTTGCTGACTCCAAGACCAACTCTCTAGACAATAAATAGACTATCTTGCCTGTCTTTGCAAGTGTAGTCCACATGCTCTTCCTGGAAAGCCCAAAGACAAATATAGAGTAGGTGAACTGTCATGAGAGTGACACAGAAAGGCCAGATAGAGGATTTTTAAAGCAGGTAAATTTGAACATGAAGAGAGAGGTTGAGGAAATGAGCCTTCTGGTAGCAGCTCTTACATTTATCCTATATGTCTTAATAAAACTGCAATACCTAGGTAGTTTACATTCCATGAGGAATGTCTTGTCCTATATTAAAGGGACATAGATGCAACTAAATGGACAGAAGTAATAGCAAAATAGTAAGGGGACACCTGGAAATAAGGCAGTGAAATTGTGACCACTTGCAAGGGAACCCAATACCTGATCAGAGCCTCCTTGCTTGCTCAATCCATGTAGTCTTCAGGGAAGACTCAGAAGTTTCTAATTTATAGTATTGCATCAGTGCAAAAGCTGAGTCATTGGAGTATCCTATAAGTGAAAAATTCACTAGTTCAGTTCCATATTTACTCAAGAACCACAATAATGAATCAACTTCCTATTAAATCTTCATAAGTACTTGGAAAGCTCTTGGGGTCTCCTCAAAAACTGGTAGGTTTGCAGAAGCAGGGTACCAACCATCTGTCGGACTTACTTATATTTCTGCTGTCTACTTTCCAGTTCTTCCAGTTTTGTTATCAGGTTCATAAAAGTTAACCATATCTCTATTCCTTTAATACAAAGCAAGCATAAGAAGGTTTTCCCCCAAGGGATATAAGCTTCCTAAATATCACACAGTTCTGCTAAGGCAGAGACAGGAAAAGCATAGGATGTCTCAAAAAGGTATTTCCACAATTTTCTCCTTCATCTTTAAATGCAATCCCTGTAAGCATCCTTTGATTCAGGTTTTTCAATTATTCATACAACCATGGGAGTTAAGAGAAGTTATGCTACATCATCTCCCCCACAGGTAAATTTTGCAGTCCCTTCACATCACACAAGATGCTCTTGGATTTCTGTATATGTGCCCAGAAGCAATACGATCATGCCTGTGAAGCGCTTTACAAATTTTAAAACACTGTGTAAATGCTACCTGTTATTATTATTATTATTATTATCATCATCATCATTATTATTATTACACACTATAAATTGACATATAATATTCTTAAGGAAACATCAACAGATAATCTTGAAGTACCTATTACAAAGCATATGCTTTGTAAAATATATACCATTACATTAAAGTTTCATGAAGGTAGCAACAGTACATACAACAAATATGACCGTGCATAATCAAAAGAATTTTAACTGCTGGTTGAAGAACATATTTCATTCAGTAAGGAACAAGGGGCATCACTCACATTTCGTACAGTGATCAAATCCCTAGGTCATATGAATAAACATAATTTATGCACAAATTGCAATTATTTATACATGAACATGCATAAATAACACTAGCATGTAAAAAATGGTAGTTCTCAAAGTACTGTCCCCAAAACCCCAAAGTGGGGTTCCCCAAGTCTCTTTCAGAGGGTCTATGAGGTCAAAACTCTTAAATACTCCTTTCCTTTTCCAACTACATATATGTGTGAGGCTGAATTTTCTTTATATACTTCAACCAAAATAATATATCATAAGAGGTTAGTTGCAGCTCATTTCTTCTCCATAAAGCCATCCATCCCTCTTCTGAATTCACCTTTACATGACAGGAGTAGATTTTATAATATTACTCCTCATGTACTCTATGTTCCAGCCAGATTGGGCTCTTTATTCTTCCCATTACACGACATTCTCTCTCTGTGTCTTTGCAAAAGCTCTCCCCTAGTAAATTATCTCACATAAAAGAGGAAAGAAAAAACTTGTACAATGGAGGGGAAGGGGAGGCGGTAAAAGAGAATGCGTGAACCTTACTCTCATTGGATTTGGCTTAAGGAGAGAATAATATACACATTCAATTGGGCATCTTACCCTACAGGAAAGTAGGAGGGAAGGAGACAAGAGGTGGGGATGATAGAAGGGAAGGCAGATTGGGGGATGGGGTAGTCAGAAGCAAACACTTTTGAAAAGGAACAGGGTCAGAGGAGAAAACAGAATGAATGGGGGGGGGTGAGATAGGAAGGAGGGAAATATAGTCTTTCACAACATGACTATTTTGGAAGTCTTTTGCATAATTATATATATATATATATATAACCTATATTGAATTGCTTACCTTCTCAATGAAAGTGAATGTAGAGGGAAGAAGGGAGAGAATTTGGAACTCAAAGTTTTAAAAACAAATGTTAAAAATTGTTTTTACATGCAACTGTGAAATAAGATACACAGGCAATGGCGTATAGAAATCTATCTTGCCCTACAAAAAGGTAAAGAGGAAGGGTATGGGGGCGGGGATGAAAGAAGAGAGAGCACACAGGGGAAGGAGTATTCACTATGCTTGCCATCTTAGAGTAGGGGAGAGAGGAGAGATGAGAAGAAAATATGGAATTCAAAATCTTGTGGAAATGAATGTTGAAAACCAAAAATAAATTAATTTTAAAGGCTCTCCCCTATACATGAAATATACTTCTCCCTTGCTTCTGCCTGTTGGGTTATATAGCTTCCTTCAAGACTGAGCTGATGAGAACTTTCTAAAGTAGGCCTTTTCCCAATCCCCTCCCCACTTGTTTATTTCTCACCCCAGGTACTTTGGATTTACTTTGCATAATTTGGCATTTACTCGTCTGTGTCCACACTGTTCTCTCTTCAGCCCCAGCTCTGCTCCAGCAGCAGGTAAGAGACAATGTTGCTGTGGTGCTTTTATCTTCAATGCCTACCATAAAGCCTTCCATCATTATGTTTAGTGGAATCTTGGATTGAACTGAAATAAATTCACTGCTTTCCTCTTGTCTAAACAGAGATTTCCTTTATAACTGGACAAACTCAGGTGACTTCCCTGACAGCTCTGGTAGAACAGATAGTGTGACTAGAAGAACTGGGGACTGGCAATTGAGGTGGGGAAGTGTAATGAGAATCTGAAGCTCTTTCCTGCCCCTAGGCCCTTTGAAAGGCTTAAAGTGGCTCCGAGAATGTTCCCTGATTTGAAAGTATACTTTGCCCCTTAATAGGCTGAATGTGGTCATGTGGAGCCTGTGGCAGCAGGCTTGTTTTTTGGGAATGGTCACACCTTTTGACTTTGTAATTGGAGAGCGGGTCAAGAGGGCTGACCCAGGAGAAGCCTATATATATGCCCTGATGTGAGGCTTTGCTTTGGGGCTCACTTTGAGAAGAGGTGTGTGATTTGGCCAGATGAGACTCTCGGAAGCTGTTGAGCCCCCTGGCTTTGAAAAACCCAGATGTTGATGCTTCCCTCTCTGGTGACTTGAATAGGTAATGGATGTGATGGTCAGATGGTTGGAAGCCCATCTGCTGGTCTGTTTCTTGGTCTGCTTGTAACTTCTGTTTGCAATTTGTGCTTGTAACTTGTGTTTGTATTCTCTGGAGTTCAGGGTGCTGACTTTTTCACCTGAGCTAGGTAAATGATATGTTTGTTTGACTAAAGAAAGATTGTTAACCCATTTTGAGTTGCTTTCCTTTAGAAAAGCAGATCTAAGAACCTGTGCTAGCAGCCGCCCTAGGCATGCTAGGGAGCTTGCTGATACAGGAAGAAATGAAACAGGGTAGGAAATTTAAGGAGTCAGTTGACAAGTTATTATAATCCTCTAAGGAAGAGAGGGGCATCTAGGTGGCTCAGTAGAGTGCTGAGCCTGGAATCAGGAAGACCTGAGTTCAAATCAGATACTTATGAGCTGTGTGACCCTGGACAAGTCACTTAGTTTCCTCACTCAGTTTCCTCATCTATAAAATGAGCTGGAGAAGGAAATGGCAAACCATTCCAGTATTTTTGCCAAGAAAACCCAAAAGAGGGGGTCATGAAGAATTAGAAACGACTGAAAAGACAACAAAAGAAGGAATGAAACCCAATGACAGAGACAGGGTAAGAGCCTGAAGCTGAGCTTAGTGTAGAAATATGTCCAGGTAGTGCCCATGACTGAAGAGTAAGAAAGAAGACAGTAGCATAATCCTAATGGGGACCAACTCAATTGTCTCTTAAGATCCTAGTATTCCTTAGGCAAAGGCAGAGGTTGATGGAACTCAGTGTCTCTCCAGGCCTAAGGGATGGGACTGTTTCACCAAACACCTCCATTTAAACAGTAGTGGCCTATATTGGTGCTGGAGCAGTTCAGAAACTAGAAGCAGTCTGGGAAACAGCCATTCCTCTCCTCATCCCCCTCTGAACCAAGGGAGAAAAGGTTTCCTTCATGTGTTAATAGCAATAGAACAGGAAGAAATATTAGAAACCTTTCAGTCTAGTTCCCTTATTTTACAGATGAGGAAAATTAGGTCAAAGAAGCCAAATGGCTTGCCCAGAGTAACATGGCTAGGAATTTTCTGGGGCAGATTTGAACTCAGAAGACAATCCTGGAGTTAGCCTTCTCAGACCTCCCTTTGTACCATGGGAATCTTTTCTTTCCCCGTGAAGAAACATGGTTTTGTTTCCTCTTCCTAGCTTTTCAAACTTTCCTATAATTCAGAAACGCAATCCCATCTCTACTCCTCAATCTCTGGACTATTTTACCTCCTTGCCAACAGCTTTCCCATCCCTGAAGATACTTCCACCCTGAGGCGCTCTGTTCTGGTTGGTGAGTCCCTGGCCTGGAGTCACATCATGAGGTGCTCAGACCAGGTTCACTTTACTTTGGGCTCTACCCCTTACTCCTCAGACTTTTCTACTTCCTTCTCAGCATCCCTGCTTTATGTTGGTACTATAGCTTCACCCACACCCACATATACACAGGCCTTTTGTTATGGGTTGCCTTCCATCATTAGAATGCAAGTTTCTTAAGGGTTAGAAGTATCTTTTTTCACTTATATTTGTATCTCTCCCAACCATCACACTTAAAACAGTGCCTGGAACATAGTAAATACTTAATAAATGCTTTATCTATCTACCTAACTATGCATAGTGCAGGAATTTTATTAAATTCAATATTGTTGATGTTGTAGTCCAGTTGTTCAGTCATGTTGTACTGTTTATGTATTTTTGCTTAATGGGAAGATATTTCCCATCCATTAATAGGCCCATATGACCTCCTTGAGTCACATGGAAGCCTGAGTCACATGAGTCTGTGGTAGGAGGAGCTTGCCAAGCAGGTGGAGCAGGAAGAGGTGGAGTTGGAGCAGAGCCCAGAGGAAGCTGGTCAGAGTAGTTAGAGCTGCAGGAGAGAGAGGAAGCAGGCGGTGAGCTGTGAGTATTTCTTTGTGGGAAGGTCCTAGAAGAGGAAAGGCTTTGGGATGGTGGTGCCCTCTGCACTGTTATTGTGTATAGATTTTTTTGTTGCTATGATGGATTCAGCTTTCTGTTGTTTGAATAAATGTTTTGGTTCTGTCTTCCATGCGGAGAGTCTGTTATATTTTGCAATTCAGAATTACACCAGCATATACATAGCCACCGTAGGTACTATGAATATCACATTGGTGCTGAACATGTCCAATTCTTCATGACCCCTTGGACCATAGGAGGCCAGAGCCTTCTATCTTCTGCTATGTCTCAAAGTCAGTCTGAGTTCATGTTCATTGTTTCTATGATGCTGTCTGTTCATCTCATTTACTGCCATTCCATTTTCCTTTTACCTTCAATCTTTCCCAAACAGAGACTTTTTCTATGATGTCTGTCTTCTCATTATGTGGCCAAAGTATTTAAGTTTCAATTTCAATATTTGATCTCCTATTGAACATCCTGAATTAATTCCTTTAACTGTTGACTGATTTGATCTCCTTGATGTCCAAGGTCCTTTCAAAAGTCTTCTCCAGTACCACCGTTTGAAAGCATCAATTCTTCAGTGTTCAGTTTTCCTTGTAGTCCAACTCTCACAGCTATATATTGCTGCTGGAAAAACCACAGCGTTGACTACATGAACTTTTGTTAGCAAGATGATGTCTCTGCTTTTGAGTACTCTGTCCAGAATTACCACAGGTTTCCTTCCAAGGAGCAAGCATCTTTTAATTTCATGGTTGCAGGCACAATCTGCAGTGATCTTTGAACCCAAAAATAAAAAATCTGACACTGCTTTTATTTCTTCTCCCTCAATTTGCCAGGAAGTGCTAGGACCAATTGCCGAGATCTTATTTTTTTTATGCTTTCCACTTTCACCCTCATCAAGAGACTAATTTCTCTCCAATTAAATTCAATAAACATTGATTAAGGACCAACTATGAACTTATCACTATGCCAGGTTATAGAGTTATAAAGACAACAAAAAGAAAAGTGAGGCAATATAACATGTAAATATATAAGAATATTATCATTATTAATTTAACACAGGATCACAGAATATGAGAATAGGAAGAGACTTCAGTAACTATGTATACATGTCTGATGTATACACAATAGAGATCTATACTGTGCAATATTTAACAAGTGGTTGTCCGATCCTTACTTGAAGATTTCCAAGAAGGGTGATCCCACAGCTCTAATGCTTAGGACATTTTTTTCCTGATAGCAAACCTACATTTGACTCATTGCAACTTTTACCCATTTATCCTGGATTTGTCTTTTACCCATTTATCCTAGAACTTCTGAAGGACTTATGATTTTTAAAAAAAGCTGTCCACCTCAAACAAAAACAAAAACAACTGATCCAGTATGAATGCAAATTTAAGCTTATTTTTTTTACTTTATTTTTCTTATTTTTCTTTTATGTAGCATGGCTAACATGGAAGTATATTTTGCATGATTTCACATGTATAATTGATCTCACATTTCTTGCCTTCACAATAAGTCAGGGAGAGATAAGAAAGAAGAAGAAAATACAAGATTTAATTTTTTTAAATGAATGTTAAGAATAAAAACTATATAATTTTTTAAAAGCTTATGAGGTGTCAGTTCTAAAACTTCACACAAAAGACCCAAAGGTTTAGTCTTCTCTCACAGAGGCAGAGCCAAGTTGGCAGAATAAAAGCAGGGACTCACCTGAGGTCTCCCATAAACTCCTTCAAATACCTCTAAAAAGTGAATCTGAACAAATTCTAGAGAGGCATAATCCACAAAGACAAAGAGTGTAGCAGATTTCCAGCCCAAGACAACCTGGAAAGTCAACAGAAAGGATCTGTTGTACCAAGAGGGGAGAAGAGTACATTCTAGCCCACAGGCTGTGCCAGCACACACTCGACCACAGCAAAGCCAGAGCAGACCCCAGCGGACTGAATCACTGGCAGCAGTGGTGATTCCCAGACCTCTCAGCACAGGAGGCAGGGGTCTGTTGGAACTGGGTGAGAGAGAGGTGCAGTCCTGTGCAGGGCCTGCAGTACCAGCAACAGCTCTTCCTAGGGCTATCAGCCCACAGACTGAATGTTTGAAAGCCACCTATTTAAACTTCTAGGAGTCTTGATGGTGGAGTAAACAGTAAGTCACTCTCACCCTCCCTTATAGACTTTGAAAAACTCAATATAGTCCCAGGAAAAATCCTGGAATAACAGAGTCAGCAGAAAGACAGGGTACAGCACCTTTAGCTTGGGAGGCTAGCGGCATTAACAGGAAGGGTCCCTCTTGCTGTGACTAAAGGGGTCTAGTAGACAAAGGGAGGCATCCTAGTAAGCCAGCAGCAAGTCTTGCCTCAGCAGACCAGTGGGAGATCCTGAGCCCCAAGGTGGAGTAGCAGGCAAGCACCAACACCAGGCACACACCAGCCACCACTTCCCCCACCAGCTCTAGCTTAGCAGTAGGTAAATTACCAGACCACTACAATATCAAACTGCCAGCGCCTGAGGCCTCAGGTGGGGGAAACCAGCAACCAGGCCCCTAGACCCAGCACAAGGAATCTGGGACAGTACCCCCTGGGCCCCAGAGGCAGAGAATAAATTTAAAAGCCAGGGGGAAAAAAGCAAACAACATGAACAAGAAGATTTTTTTTAAAAATCAGTGACCATAGAGAAATATCTTGGTGACAAGGAAGATCAAAACACAAATTCAGGAGAGGACAACATGGTCAATATACCCATATCTGAAACCTCAAAGGGGAACATGAAATGGTCTCAAAATCAAAAAGCCTTCTTGGAGGAGCTCAAGAAGGCTTTTAAAAGTCACATAAGAAAGGTAGAAGAAAAATTGACAAATTCCCTTAAAAATGCAATTGACAAAATGGAAAACAAAAAGTACACTGAAGACCCAAAGATTTAACAGCCATTTTTCTTATTTTGATTTTAACTGGAAGGACACTGTACAAAGCAATTCAAGAGACATCATTACTTAAGCACATTAGCATTCAGAAATAAGAAGCAAAATTATCCATCATTAGTATAAAATCAGATGCAAAATGAAAGACAGAAGTTCTCTTAAGAAGGAAGTCCCAGTGGCAATAGCAAAATAAAATAATAACAATTGGAGAGGCAAGTCTGCAATCTGGTCCAGGAGGTGTGTCTGTCTGTGCCTTTTAATGGTGTCTCAGGGCTCTCTTCACCTCAGGCCCTTGGACTAGATTCCTATGCATCACTCATCTATAGTGTTTCATTTATGGGTTGTCTACCAGGGCATACTGTATAAAGGTTAGTAGAATGGTAGAAATAAATCAGACCATGTAATCCAAGCCCCCAAATATTTCATTTTTTGCATCAACCTCTTCAAACCCAAGAGGAAGGCAGTCCAATAGGTCAGCTCAAAAATCAGTCAGAAGTTGAGAAAAAAGTGTTTCCATTCACAAATTGCATGATAGTTACATCTGCCCTAAAAAATGTTGAAAAATATAGGGTGTTTGTTGTTTCTCTAGAAAAATGTGTACCCTGGTCATAGCTACTCAATGCACAAGCGAATCCCAATTTCCTTTCCCAAGATCAGAAACATCACTGGGATTTTGAAAGTCTCTGAAACTCTGCCACTAGAAGTAAAATGGAGGATGGGTCTGGGGACCCAGGAATGATAGTCACATGGCACATAGCCTTACAACCATAAATCTAACGTCCATAATGGCAGGAAGATTAGTGTAGCTGTTGGTAACATTAAGTCCCTTCTCCATCCCCGGCTTTTAGCCTACAAAATATTCTCTATTCCCCAACTGATAGGGTCACCTCTTACATTCCATCCTGGCACTATGAATTTCCAGAGACAAAGTAGGCAGATGAAATTATTTGAGGACATCAATGTACTAGCAAACCCTTCTATAATGAATTATTTCATATTTTCTTGTATTATTACATATGGATAATGAAAGAAATAATTTTATATAAGCGGACAAGCCAGTATGTGGACAGTATATACATATATATGTATACACATATACATGCATGCATATATACACATACACATATCTATATTGTCAGTGTATGTGTCCATATATGTAGACATACATGTATGGTGCCTATATAAATGTGAACACTTCATAGTATATATACTCTGTTTGTACATCAAGAGTGTGTGTGTGTGTGTGTGTGTATGTAAGTATGTATATACATACTTACGGATGAATGGATACATATTGTCAGTATCTTTGGTGTATGTATATGTGTACATATACTATAGATATACTATATTTTATATACTATATATAGTTTATATATGTCTATCTATATGAGTATTGCATGCATTGACTAAATATATACATACATGTATATACATGTACACACTATTCATATAAATATATACACATATGTATGTGAGACCCTATGCAAGTCACTTAACTTGTCAGTGCTCTAGTTAACTCTCTACAACACGCTTCTTAACCTTGGGTTCATGAATTTTTCAGGTATTTCAAAACTATTCTGGTAATTATATTTCAATATTTATGGCTTATTTTGCAATCTTATGCATTTATATGCTTATAAACATTATATTGAGAAAGAACCCATAGATTTCCAACTACTGGAAAGATCCACAGCAAAAAAAAAAAAGCAGGTTAAGACCCTCTCCTCTAAAACTGTAAGTTGAAGAGAAGGCGCCAACCTGGACTTGAAGAGGGAGTTTCCTTAGCAGGAGTTATGTGTACCAGCAATAATATCATAGGTCTAGTCACTGTTCTATAATGGCTTATAGCTATACGTATGTAGATCTTTATATATATATATATATACATATAATATATATACAGATACACATAGATGTATGACTAATCACAAAATTGAAATAAAGGTCAAATTAAGTTGAATTTTTTTCCACCTAACTCAGTTACATTTGCTCAAAACATTCATTAATACATATAGCATATTTTAATGCACCATTCCATCTATGTGATCCTCTGGTCTTTAATTTAATTCCACCATTCCAAATTTTGCTAAAATGTAGTATCAATATTAAATTTTCTTCTTCACCTACTTCTTCTTCCTCTCAGCCCTACCTTGAAACTATTCATAAATATATTCTATTAAAATTCCCTGTGGTCCTGCATGTTAAGCTACTCATAAAATCTTCTATCCCCAAAGAAAATCTGACTTTCCAGGGGGAAATGTTTTTTTTCTTTTTAATGAAAAGCTTGAACAAGTTTTTTCATTATTCTTTATTCCAAGCCTATAAGAAAGTACATTTGCATAATTGTTTAAAGTAAGTTGATTTGGAAAAGTCCTAACCTTTTGTTAAATTTTCAGTCTTGAAAAGAAAAGAACCATATCACTGGGGTTAGAAGATTTGGGCTCTGGGCCAGACTCCATCACTGTCATGGAGCAAAACGTCTCTTTCTAAGACAATCTGAACAATGTCCAAACTGTATAAAGACCAAAAAAGTATTTGGTAGAGTATAAATTGGCTCTAGCAAGCACAGGCTTCTGTGGGTGGCTCATCCAAAGCTATCCATCAGATAGAAGAGATATTTTGTTAAACTACATGTGAAAGCAGCTGTGCTTCTGTCATAAGTGACAATTCAGCATGAATCAAAGAACCAATGAACGGATGAGATTCTCCAGGGCCTCTGGGGAGTTTGCCTGGTCAACAATCTAAATATTATGACATCTAGGGAAATGAACCTTGTTCTGGAAAAAAAAAAACAACTCAAACGGACGTCTTTCTAAAGAAGCTTGAGTTGGTGTATAAGCTGAGCTAATCGGTGTCAGAGTAGAGCCAAAGAATATGCTTCCACAAGCATATTGTAGAATATACTCACATATTAAGTGATTAAGTCAGATATTTATTAAACAAAGGATAGAGACATGAACTTGTGTTACTTTTGCAGAACATTCACCTGGTGGTCAATCAGAACCCTTTGCTCTGGACTATGTTGTGGCACCATTTTCACTTCAGCATTCACCAACAAAGAATTCCATAAGTATGATTCGGCCAGTGGTCCTGCCTTAGGGGAACTCCAAATGAAAGCATGTGAACTTTCAGCGCATGAATTAGCATAAACCCACCAATCCCTTCACAGGTAGGTACCAGGTAGAGACCCAGAATCAAACAGTATAGAATCAGGCTTGACCAGTAACTCCCAGCAGGGGGTTCAAATACTACAATTCCTCTTCAGGACCTGAAAATGGTTAAAGGATAATGCAAAAGATAACAATTACTACTAATATTCTTACCAATACCACTACTACCAGTACTACTGATACCACCAATACTACTACTATTACCACCACCACCACCACCACCATTAACACTGGTACCACTACCATTACCATTACCACTACTATTACTAAGGTCTTTCTGAAGAACTTCAGTATCACTTGTGAGATATGGGAGATATTGGCACAGGTTCACCCAGCATGGCATGCCCGAATCAAAGACAGCACTGTACTCTATGATCAAAGCAAAACCACAGCAGCACAAAGGAAACATGAGCTGTGCAAATCTTGAGACAGCTCATGCCAAATGTTCTAATGCAGTGCTTCTTAAACTGTGGGCTTCAACCCCATATGGGGTCATGAAAAATTTGCCAATAGTAAAAGGTTTCTGAATGTGCAACAACCAAAAATTAATTAAAAATCAAATACGTAATGAATCCGAGGTGTTTCTGGCAGCACTTGCCCATGTTGTGTTGCACAACTTCACTGCAGTCTTGGTTCTGAACACATAGCCTGCACACTTTGCCCTGTGTGTAGCCCCAGGCCATGTAATGCCAAAGAATGCTGTGGGAACTCAAAAAGGGGTTACAAGTGGAAAAAGTTTAATGAGCCCCATTCTAACAGACTACTTGTGCCTGACCTGTGGTAGGCTTTCCAAGCATATATTGGACTGATCAGAGCTGAAGACACTGTACCCTGGCCCCAACATCGTGATGTCATTGGTCCTCTTCAAAAATTAATGATGAACAACAAAAATAATAACTACAACTACTACCACTAATACTATTACCTCTACTATCATCACCACCACTACAACTACTACAAATATCACCACCACCACCACTACTGCTACCACCACCAGCACCATTACCACCATACTACTGGAATTAATACTATTACCACCAATACTACTACTTACAATTATTACTACCAATACTACCGATATTTCCATACTCTATTATAACTACTACTAGTAGCACTACCACCACTACTACCATTGCCAATAATACCATTACTATCATTACCATAATCTCTATAACTACTACCAGTACCGTAACTACCACTATTACTTGTAGTAGTGTGGTAGTGGAGGTAATGGTAGTGGCAGTACTAATAGTAATAGTGGTGATGGTAATAGTAGCTATAGTGGTAATAGTAGTACTAGTAGCAGTACTAGTACTTTTAGTACTAGTAGCAGCAATAGAGATCACCAATAGCAGATAAACATTTATCAAGTACATGTTATTCACCAAGTGTTGTGCTAAGCACTACAGAGATAAATATGAAAAATATAGTCCCTACCCTCAAAGACCTTCTAATCTAATGGGTGAAGAAAATACACAAAAGAAACTGAGAAGTAGGGAGAGTCAGAAGAAGGAAGGAGGTACCTGGCACAGGGGCACGGTAGAAAAGTCAAAGAAGTCCAAAGGGAGAGTTGTAAAATAATTCAGAGGGTTATTACCATTACCACTGCTGGTAAAACAATTGCTTGTCACTGTTATCACCATTCCCACTGATATTACTACTATCATTACTAATAGGATAACCACCACTACTACCACTAATATTTCTACTACCAGCACTATTACAACTACCATTACTATCACCACCACAACTACTACTACTACCACTACCACTACTATTACTACTATCAACACAAATCCTATCACCACTATTACCAAAGTACCATAAGTACTACTAATACTACTACTACTAATACACTTACTATTTCCATTTCTTCTACCACTGGCATTACTAACACTGTTATTAACACTACCACTACTACTATTGCCACCACTACTACCACTAATAATACTACCAATATGATTGGTACTACCACTATCATTACTACCACCACCACCAAAACCAATATACCATTACCACTCCTCCTCCTCCTCCTCTTCCTCCTCCTCCTCCTCCTCCTCCTACTGCTACTACTGCTACTACTACTACTGCTGCTACTACTACTACTACAATTACTACTACTACTGCTAC
>JAQQSW010000028.1:0-113262 GCA_028646575.1 Pseudocheirus occidentalis | reverse complement strand
GGTGGCAATAGTAGTAGTGGTAGTGTTAATAACAGTGTTAGTAATGCCAGTGGTAGAAGAAATGGAAATAGTAAGTGTATTAGTAGTAGTAGTATTAGTAGTACTTATGGTACTTTGGTAATAGTGGTGATAGGATTTGTGTTGATAGTAGTAATAGTAGTGGTAGTGGTAGTAGTAGTAGTTGTGGTGGTGATAGTAATGGTAGTTGTAATAGTGCTGGTAGTAGAAATATTAGTGGTAGTAGTGGTGGTTATCCTATTAGTAATGATAGTAGTAATATCAGTGGGAATGGTGATAACAGTGACAAGCAATTGTTTTACCAGCAGTGGTAATGGTAATAACCCTCTGAATTATTTTACAACTCTCCCTTTGGACTTCTTTGACTTTTCTACCGTGCCCCTGTGCCAGGTACCTCCTTCCTTCTTCTGACTCTCCCTACTTCTCAGTTTCTTTTGTGTATTTTCTTCACCCATTAGATTAGAAGGTCTTTGAGGGTAGGGACTATATTTTTCATATTTATCTCTGTAGTGCTTAGCACAACACTTGGTGAATAACATGTACTTGATAAATGTTTATCTGCTATTGGTGATCTCTATTGCTGCTACTAGTACTAAAAGTACTAGTACTGCTACTAGTACTACTATTACCACTATAGCTACTATTACCATCACCACTATTACTATTAGTACTGCCACTACCATTACCTCCACTACCACACTACTACAAGTAATAGTGGTAGTTACGGTACTGGTAGTAGTTATAGAGATTATGGTAATGATAGTAATGGTATTATTGGCAATGGTAGTAGTGGTGGTAGTGCTACTAGTAGTAGTTATAATAGAGTATGGAAATATCGGTAGTATTGGTAGTAATAATTGTAAGTAGTAGTATTGGTGGTAATAGTATTAATTCCAGTAGTATGGTGGTAATGGTGCTGGTGGTGGTAGCAGTAGTGGTGGTGGTGGTGATATTTGTAGTAGTTGTAGTGGTGGTGATGATAGTAGAGGTAATAGTATTAGTGGTAGTAGTTGTAGTTATTATTTTTGTTGTTCATCATTAATTTTTGAAGAGGACCAATGACATCACGATGTTGGGGCCAGGGTACAGTGTCTTCAGCTCTGATCAGTCCAATATATGCTTGGAAAGCCTACCACAGGTCAGGCACAAGTAGTCTGTTAGAATGGGGCTCATTAAACTTTTTCCACTTGTAACCCCTTTTTGAGTTCCCACAGCATTCTTTGGCATTACATGGCCTGGGGCTACACACAGGGCAAAGTGTGCAGGCTATGTGTTCAGAACCAAGACTGCAGTGAAGTTGTGCAACACAACATGGGCAAGTGCTGCCAGAAACACCTCGGATTCATTACGTATTTGATTTTTAATTAATTTTTGGTTGTTGCACATTCAGAAACCTTTTACTATTGGCAAATTTTTCATGACCCCATATGGGGTTGAAGCCCACAGTTTAAGAAGCACTGCATTAGAACATTTGGCATGAGCTGTCTCAAGATTTGCACAGCTCATGTTTCCTTTGTGCTGCTGTGGTTTTGCTTTGATCATAGAGTACAGTGCTGTCTTTGATTCGGGCATGCCATGCTGGGTGAACCTGTGCCAATATCTCCCATATCTCACAAGTGATACTGAAGTTCTTCAGAAAGACCTTAGTAATAGTAGTGGTAATGGTAATGGTAGTGGTACCAGTGTTAATGGTGGTGGTGGTGGTGGTGGTAATAGTAGTAGTATTGGTGGTATCAGTAGTACTGGTAGTAGTGGTATTGGTAAGAATATTAGTAGTAATTGTTATCTTTTGCATTATCCTTTAACCATTTTCAGGTCCTGAAGAGGAATTGTAGTATTTGAACCCCCTGCTGGGAGTTACTGGTCAAGCCTGATTCTATACTGTTTGATTCTGGGTCTCTACCTGGTACCTACCTGTGAAGGGATTGGTGGGTTTATGCTAATTCATGCGCTGAAAGTTCACATGCTTTCATTTGGAGTTCCCCTAAGGCAGGACCACTGGCCGAATCATACTTATGGAATTCTTTGTTGGTGAATGCTGAAGTGAAAATGGTGCCACAACATAGTCCAGAGCAAAGGGTTCTGATTGACCACCAGGTGAATGTTCTGCAAAAGTAACACAAGTTCATGTCTCTATCCTTTGTTTAATAAATATCTGACTTAATCACTTAATATGTGAGTATATTCTACAATATGCTTGTGGAAGCATATTCTTTGGCTCTACTCTGACACCGATTAGCTCAGCTTATACACCAACTCAAGCTTCTTTAGAAAGACGTCCGTTTGAGTTGTTTTTTTTTTTCCAGAACAAGGTTCATTTCCCTAGATGTCATAATATTTAGATTGTTGACCAGGCAAACTCCCCAGAGGCCCTGGAGAATCTCATCCGTTCATTGGTTCTTTGATTCATGCTGAATTGTCACTTATGACAGAAGCACAGCTGCTTTCACATGTAGTTTAACAAAATATCTCTTCTATCTGATGGATAGCTTTGGATGAGCCACCCACAGAAGCCTGTGCTTGCTAGAGCCAATTTATACTCTACCAAATACTTTTTTGGTCTTTATACAGTTTGGACATTGTTCAGATTGTCTTAGAAAGAGACGTTTTGCTCCATGACAGTGATGGAGTCTGGCCCAGAGCCCAAATCTTCTAACCCCAGTGATATGGTTCTTTTCTTTTCAAGACTGAAAATTTAACAAAAGGTTAGGACTTTTCCAAATCAACTTACTTTAAACAATTATGCAAATGTACTTTCTTATAGGCTTGGAATAAAGAATAATGAAAAAACTTGTTCAAGCTTTTCATTAAAAAGAAAAAAAACATTTCCCCCTGGAAAGTCAGATTTTCTTTGGGGATAGAAGATTTTATGAGTAGCTTAACATGCAGGACCACAGGGAATTTTAATAGAATATATTTATGAATAGTTTCAAGGTAGGGCTGAGAGGAAGAAGAAGTAGGTGAAGAAGAAAATTTAATATTGATACTACATTTTAGCAAAATTTGGAATGGTGGAATTAAATTAAAGACCAGAGGATCACATAGATGGAATGGTGCATTAAAATATGCTATATGTATTAATGAATGTTTTGAGCAAATGTAACTGAGTTAGGTGGAAAAAAATTCAACTTAATTTGACCTTTATTTCAATTTTGTGATTAGTCATACATCTATGTGTATCTGTATATATATTATATGTATATATATATATATATAAAGATCTACATACGTATAGCTATAAGCCATTATAGAACAGTGACTAGACCTATGATATTATTGCTGGTACACATAACTCCTGCTAAGGAAACTCCCTCTTCAAGTCCAGGTTGGCGCCTTCTCTTCAACTTACAGTTTTAGAGGAGAGGGTCTTAACCTGCTTTTTTTTTTTTGCTGTGGATCTTTCCAGTAGTTGGAAATCTATGGGTTCTTTCTCAATATAATGTTTATAAGCATATAAATGCATAAGATTGCAAAATAAGCCATAAATATTGAAATATAATTACCAGAATAGTTTTGAAATACCTGAAAAATTCATGAACCCAAGGTTAAGAAGCGTGTTGTAGAGAGTTAACTAGAGCACTGACAAGTTAAGTGACTTGCATAGGGTCTCACATACATATGTGTATATATTTATATGAATAGTGTGTACATGTATATACATGTATGTATATATTTAGTCAATGCATGCAATACTCATATAGATAGACATATATAAACTATATATAGTATATAAAATATAGTATATCTATAGTATATGTACACATATACATACACCAAAGATACTGACAATATGTATCCATTCATCCGTAAGTATGTATATACATACTTACATACACACACACACACACACACACTCTTGATGTACAAACAGAGTATATATACTATGAAGTGTTCACATTTATATAGGCACCATACATGTATGTCTACATATATGGACACATACACTGACAATATAGATATGTGTATGTGTATATATGCATGCATGTATATGTGTATACATATATATGTATATACTGTCCACATACTGGCTTGTCCGCTTATATAAAATTATTTCTTTCATTATCCATATGTAATAATACAAGAAAATATGAAATAATTCATTATAGAAGGGTTTGCTAGTACATTGATGTCCTCAAATAATTTCATCTGCCTACTTTGTCTCTGGAAATTCATAGTGCCAGGATGGAATGTAAGAGGTGACCCTATCAGTTGGGGAATAGAGAATATTTTGTAGGCTAAAAGCCGGGGATGGAGAAGGGACTTAATGTTACCAACAGCTACACTAATCTTCCTGCCATTATGGACGTTAGATTTATGGTTGTAAGGCTATGTGCCATGTGACTATCATTCCTGGGTCCCCAGACCCATCCTCCATTTTACTTCTAGTGGCAGAGTTTCAGAGACTTTCAAAATCCCAGTGATGTTTCTGATCTTGGGAAAGGAAATTGGGATTCGCTTGTGCATTGAGTAGCTATGACCAGGGTACACATTTTTCTAGAGAAACAACAAACACCCTATATTTTTCAACATTTTTTAGGGCAGATGTAACTATCATGCAATTTGTGAATGGAAACACTTTTTTCTCAACTTCTGACTGATTTTTGAGCTGACCTATTGGACTGCCTTCCTCTTGGGTTTGAAGAGGTTGATGCAAAAAATGAAATATTTGGGGGCTTGGATTACATGGTCTGATTTATTTCTACCATTCTACTAACCTTTATACAGTATGCCCTGGTAGACAACCCATAAATGAAACACTATAGATGAGTGATGCATAGGAATCTAGTCCAAGGGCCTGAGGTGAAGAGAGCCCTGAGACACCATTAAAAGGCACAGACAGACACACCTCCTGGACCAGATTGCAGACTTGCCTCTCCAATTGTTATTATTTTATTTTGCTATTGCCACTGGGACTTCCTTCTTAAGAGAACTTCTGTCTTTCATTTTGCATCTGATTTTATACTAATGATGGATAATTTTGCTTCTTATTTCTGAATGCTAATGTGCTTAAGTAATGATGTCTCTTGAATTGCTTTGTACAGTGTCCTTCCAGTTAAAATCAAAATAAGAAAAATGGCTGTTAAATCTTTGGGTCTTCAGTGTACTTTTTGTTTTCCATTTTGTCAATTGCATTTTTAAGGGAATTTGTCAATTTTTCTTCTACCTTTCTTATGTGACTTTTAAAAGCCTTCTTGAGCTCCTCCAAGAAGGCTTTTTGATTTTGAGACCATTTCATGTTCCCCTTTGAGGTTTCAGATATGGGTATATTGACCATGTTGTCCTCTCCTGAATTTGTGTTTTGATCTTCCTTGTCACCAAGATATTTCTCTATGGTCACTGATTTTTAAAAAAAATCTTCTTGTTCATGTTGTTTGCTTTTTTCCCCCTGGCTTTTAAATTTATTCTCTGCCTCTGGGGCCCAGGGGGTACTGTCCCAGATTCCTTGTGCTGGGTCTAGGGGCCTGGTTGCTGGTTTCCCCCACCTGAGGCCTCAGGCGCTGGCAGTTTGATATTGTAGTGGTCTGGTAATTTACCTACTGCTAAGCTAGAGCTGGTGGGGGAAGTGGTGGCTGGTGTGTGCCTGGTGTTGGTGCTTGCCTGCTACTCCACCTTGGGGCTCAGGATCTCCCACTGGTCTGCTGAGGCAAGACTTGCTGCTGGCTTACTAGGATGCCTCCCTTTGTCTACTAGACCCCTTTAGTCACAGCAAGAGGGACCCTTCCTGTTAATGCCGCTAGCCTCCCAAGCTAAAGGTGCTGTACCCTGTCTTTCTGCTGACTCTGTTATTCCAGGATTTTTCCTGGGACTATATTGAGTTTTTCAAAGTCTATAAGGGAGGGTGAGAGTGACTTACTGTTTACTCCACCATCAAGACTCCTAGAAGTTTAAATAGGTGGCTTTCAAACATTCAGTCTGTGGGCTGATAGCCCTAGGAAGAGCTGTTGCTGGTACTGCAGGCCCTGCACAGGACTGCACCTCTCTCTCACCCAGTTCCAACAGACCCCTGCCTCCTGTGCTGAGAGGTCTGGGAATCACCACTGCTGCCAGTGATTCAGTCCGCTGGGGTCTGCTCTGGCTTTGCTGTGGTCGAGTGTGTGCTGGCACAGCCTGTGGGCTAGAATGTACTCTTCTCCCCTCTTGGTACAACAGATCCTTTCTGTTGACTTTCCAGGTTGTCTTGGGCTGGAAATCTGCTACACTCTTTGTCTTTGTGGATTATGCCTCTCTAGAATTTGTTCAGATTCACTTTTTAGAGGTATTTGAAGGAGTTTATGGGAGACCTCAGGTGAGTCCCTGCTTTTATTCTGCCAACTTGGCTCTGCCTCTGTGAGAGAAGACTAAACCTTTGGGTCTTTTGTGTGAAGTTTTAGAACTGACACCTCATAAGCTTTTAAAAAATTATATAGTTTTTATTCTTAACATTCATTTAAAAAAATTAAATCTTGTATTTTCTTCTTCTTTCTTATCTCTCCCTGACTTATTGTGAAGGCAAGAAATGTGAGATCAATTATACATGTGAAATCATGCAAAATATACTTCCATGTTAGCCATGCTACATAAAAGAAAAATAAGAAAAATAAAGTAAAAAAAATAAGCTTAAATTTGCATTCATACTGGATCAGTTGTTTTTGTTTTTGTTTGAGGTGGACAGCTTTTTTTAAAAATCATAAGTCCTTCAGAAGTTCTAGGATAAATGGGTAAAAGACAAATCCAGGATAAATGGGTAAAAGTTGCAATGAGTCAAATGTAGGTTTGCTATCAGGAAAAAAATGTCCTAAGCATTAGAGCTGTGGGATCACCCTTCTTGGAAATCTTCAAGTAAGGATCGGACAACCACTTGTTAAATATTGCACAGTATAGATCTCTATTGTGTATACATCAGACATGTATACATAGTTACTGAAGTCTCTTCCTATTCTCATATTCTGTGATCCTGTGTTAAATTAATAATGATAATATTCTTATATATTTACATGTTATATTGCCTCACTTTTCTTTTTGTTGTCTTTATAACTCTATAACCTGGCATAGTGATAAGTTCATAGTTGGTCCTTAATCAATGTTTATTGAATTTAATTGGAGAGAAATTAGTCTCTTGATGAGGGTGAAAGTGGAAAGCATAAAAAAAATAAGATCTCGGCAATTGGTCCTAGCACTTCCTGGCAAATTGAGGGAGAAGAAATAAAAGCAGTGTCAGATTTTTTATTTTTGGGTTCAAAGATCACTGCAGATTGTGCCTGCAACCATGAAATTAAAAGATGCTTGCTCCTTGGAAGGAAACCTGTGGTAATTCTGGACAGAGTACTCAAAAGCAGAGACATCATCTTGCTAACAAAAGTTCATGTAGTCAACGCTGTGGTTTTTCCAGCAGCAATATATAGCTGTGAGAGTTGGACTACAAGGAAAACTGAACACTGAAGAATTGATGCTTTCAAACGGTGGTACTGGAGAAGACTTTTGAAAGGACCTTGGACATCAAGGAGATCAAATCAGTCAACAGTTAAAGGAATTAATTCAGGATGTTCAATAGGAGATCAAATATTGAAATTGAAACTTAAATACTTTGGCCACATAATGAGAAGACAGACATCATAGAAAAAGTCTCTGTTTGGGAAAGATTGAAGGTAAAAGGAAAATGGAATGGCAGTAAATGAGATGAACAGACAGCATCATAGAAACAATGAACATGAACTCAGACTGACTTTGAGACATAGCAGAAGATAGAAGGCTCTGGCCTCCTATGGTCCAAGGGGTCATGAAGAATTGGACATGTTCAGCACCAATGTGATATTCATAGTACCTACGGTGGCTATGTATATGCTGGTGTAATTCTGAATTGCAAAATATAACAGACTCTCCGCATGGAAGACAGAACCAAAACATTTATTCAAACAACAGAAAGCTGAATCCATCATAGCAACAAAAAAATCTATACACAATAACAGTGCAGAGGGCACCACCATCCCAAAGCCTTTCCTCTTCTAGGACCTTCCCACAAAGAAATACTCACAGCTCACCGCCTGCTTCCTCTCTCTCCTGCAGCTCTAACTACTCTGACCAGCTTCCTCTGGGCTCTGCTCCAACTCCACCTCTTCCTGCTCCACCTGCTTGGCAAGCTCCTCCTACCACAGACTCATGTGACTCAGGCTTCCATGTGACTCAAGGAGGTCATATGGGCCTATTAATGGATGGGAAATATCTTCCCATTAAGCAAAAATACATAAACAGTACAACATGACTGAACAACTGGACTACAACATCAACAATATTGAATTTAATAAAATTCCTGCACTATGCATAGTTAGGTAGATAGATAAAGCATTTATTAAGTATTTACTATGTTCCAGGCACTGTTTTAAGTGTGATGGTTGGGAGAGATACAAATATAAGTGAAAAAAGATACTTCTAACCCTTAAGAAACTTGCATTCTAATGATGGAAGGCAACCCATAACAAAAGGCCTGTGTATATGTGGGTGTGGGTGAAGCTATAGTACCAACATAAAGCAGGGATGCTGAGAAGGAAGTAGAAAAGTCTGAGGAGTAAGGGGTAGAGCCCAAAGTAAAGTGAACCTGGTCTGAGCACCTCATGATGTGACTCCAGGCCAGGGACTCACCAACCAGAACAGAGCGCCTCAGGGTGGAAGTATCTTCAGGGATGGGAAAGCTGTTGGCAAGGAGGTAAAATAGTCCAGAGATTGAGGAGTAGAGATGGGATTGCGTTTCTGAATTATAGGAAAGTTTGAAAAGCTAGGAAGAGGAAACAAAACCATGTTTCTTCACGGGGAAAGAAAAGATTCCCATGGTACAAAGGGAGGTCTGAGAAGGCTAACTCCAGGATTGTCTTCTGAGTTCAAATCTGCCCCAGAAAATTCCTAGCCATGTTACTCTGGGCAAGCCATTTGGCTTCTTTGACCTAATTTTCCTCATCTGTAAAATAAGGGAACTAGACTGAAAGGTTTCTAATATTTCTTCCTGTTCTATTGCTATTAACACATGAAGGAAACCTTTTCTCCCTTGGTTCAGAGGGGGATGAGGAGAGGAATGGCTGTTTCCCAGACTGCTTCTAGTTTCTGAACTGCTCCAGCACCAATATAGGCCACTACTGTTTAAATGGAGGTGTTTGGTGAAACAGTCCCATCCCTTAGGCCTGGAGAGACACTGAGTTCCATCAACCTCTGCCTTTGCCTAAGGAATACTAGGATCTTAAGAGACAATTGAGTTGGTCCCCATTAGGATTATGCTACTGTCTTCTTTCTTACTCTTCAGTCATGGGCACTACCTGGACATATTTCTACACTAAGCTCAGCTTCAGGCTCTTACCCTGTCTCTGTCATTGGGTTTCATTCCTTCTTTTGTTGTCTTTTCAGTCGTTTCTAATTCTTCATGACCCCCTCTTTTGGGTTTTCTTGGCAAAAATACTGGAATGGTTTGCCATTTCCTTCTCCAGCTCATTTTATAGATGAGGAAACTGAGTGAGGAAACTAAGTGACTTGTCCAGGGTCACACAGCTCATAAGTATCTGATTTGAACTCAGGTCTTCCTGATTCCAGGCTCAGCACTCTACTGAGCCACCTAGATGCCCCTCTCTTCCTTAGAGGATTATAATAACTTGTCAACTGACTCCTTAAATTTCCTACCCTGTTTCATTTCTTCCTGTATCAGCAAGCTCCCTAGCATGCCTAGGGCGGCTGCTAGCACAGGTTCTTAGATCTGCTTTTCTAAAGGAAAGCAACTCAAAATGGGTTAACAATCTTTCTTTAGTCAAACAAACATATCATTTACCTAGCTCAGGTGAAAAAGTCAGCACCCTGAACTCCAGAGAATACAAACACAAGTTACAAGCACAAATTGCAAACAGAAGTTACAAGCAGACCAAGAAACAGACCAGCAGATGGGCTTCCAACCATCTGACCATCACATCCATTACCTATTCAAGTCACCAGAGAGGGAAGCATCAACATCTGGGTTTTTCAAAGCCAGGGGGCTCAACAGCTTCCGAGAGTCTCATCTGGCCAAATCACACACCTCTTCTCAAAGTGAGCCCCAAAGCAAAGCCTCACATCAGGGCATATATATAGGCTTCTCCTGGGTCAGCCCTCTTGACCCGCTCTCCAATTACAAAGTCAAAAGGTGTGACCATTCCCAAAAAACAAGCCTGCTGCCACAGGCTCCACATGACCACATTCAGCCTATTAAGGGGCAAAGTATACTTTCAAATCAGGGAACATTCTCGGAGCCACTTTAAGCCTTTCAAAGGGCCTAGGGGCAGGAAAGAGCTTCAGATTCTCATTACACTTCCCCACCTCAATTGCCAGTCCCCAGTTCTTCTAGTCACACTATCTGTTCTACCAGAGCTGTCAGGGAAGTCACCTGAGTTTGTCCAGTTATAAAGGAAATCTCTGTTTAGACAAGAGGAAAGCAGTGAATTTATTTCAGTTCAATCCAAGATTCCACTAAACATAATGATGGAAGGCTTTATGGTAGGCATTGAAGATAAAAGCACCACAGCAACATTGTCTCTTACCTGCTGCTGGAGCAGAGCTGGGGCTGAAGAGAGAACAGTGTGGACACAGACGAGTAAATGCCAAATTATGCAAAGTAAATCCAAAGTACCTGGGGTGAGAAATAAACAAGTGGGGAGGGGATTGGGAAAAGGCCTACTTTAGAAAGTTCTCATCAGCTCAGTCTTGAAGGAAGCTATATAACCCAACAGGCAGAAGCAAGGGAGAAGTATATTTCATGTATAGGGGAGAGCCTTTAAAATTAATTTATTTTTGGTTTTCAACATTCATTTCCACAAGATTTTGAATTCCATATTTTCTTCTCATCTCTCCTCTCTCCCCTACTCTAAGATGGCAAGCATAGTGAATACTCCTTCCCCTGTGTGCTCTCTCTTCTTTCATCCCCGCCCCCATACCCTTCCTCTTTACCTTTTTGTAGGGCAAGATAGATTTCTATACGCCATTGCCTGTGTATCTTATTTCACAGTTGCATGTAAAAACAATTTTTAACATTTGTTTTTAAAACTTTGAGTTCCAAATTCTCTCCCTTCTTCCCTCTACATTCACTTTCATTGAGAAGGTAAGCAATTCAATATAGGTTATATATATATATATATATAATTATGCAAAAGACTTCCAAAATAGTCATGTTGTGAAAGACTATATTTCCCTCCTTCCTATCTCACCCCCCCCCATTCATTCTGTTTTCTCCTCTGACCCTGTTCCTTTTCAAAAGTGTTTGCTTCTGACTACCCCATCCCCCAATCTGCCTTCCCTTCTATCATCCCCACCTCTTGTCTCCTTCCCTCCTACTTTCCTGTAGGGTAAGATGCCCAATTGAATGTGTATATTATTCTCTCCTTAAGCCAAATCCAATGAGAGTAAGGTTCACGCATTCTCTTTTACCGCCTCCCCTTCCCCTCCATTGTACAAGTTTTTTCTTTCCTCTTTTATGTGAGATAATTTACTAGGGGAGAGCTTTTGCAAAGACACAGAGAGAGAATGTCGTGTAATGGGAAGAATAAAGAGCCCAATCTGGCTGGAACATAGAGTACATGAGGAGTAATATTATAAAATCTACTCCTGTCATGTAAAGGTGAATTCAGAAGAGGGATGGATGGCTTTATGGAGAAGAAATGAGCTGCAACTAACCTCTTATGATATATTATTTTGGTTGAAGTATATAAAGAAAATTCAGCCTCACACATATATGTAGTTGGAAAAGGAAAGGAGTATTTAAGAGTTTTGACCTCATAGACCCTCTGAAAGAGACTTGGGGAACCCCACTTTGGGGTTTTGGGGACAGTACTTTGAGAACTACCATTTTTTACATGCTAGTGTTATTTATGCATGTTCATGTATAAATAATTGCAATTTGTGCATAAATTATGTTTATTCATATGACCTAGGGATTTGATCACTGTACGAAATGTGAGTGATGCCCCTTGTTCCTTACTGAATGAAATATGTTCTTCAACCAGCAGTTAAAATTCTTTTGATTATGCACGGTCATATTTGTTGTATGTACTGTTGCTACCTTCATGAAACTTTAATGTAATGGTATATATTTTACAAAGCATATGCTTTGTAATAGGTACTTCAAGATTATCTGTTGATGTTTCCTTAAGAATATTATATGTCAATTTATAGTGTGTAATAATAATAATGATGATGATGATAATAATAATAATAATAATAACAGGTAGCATTTACACAGTGTTTTAAAATTTGTAAAGCGCTTCACAGGCATGATCGTATTGCTTCTGGGCACATATACAGAAATCCAAGAGCATCTTGTGTGATGTGAAGGGACTGCAAAATTTACCTGTGGGGGAGATGATGTAGCATAACTTCTCTTAACTCCCATGGTTGTATGAATAATTGAAAAACCTGAATCAAAGGATGCTTACAGGGATTGCATTTAAAGATGAAGGAGAAAATTGTGGAAATACCTTTTTGAGACATCCTATGCTTTTCCTGTCTCTGCCTTAGCAGAACTGTGTGATATTTAGGAAGCTTATATCCCTTGGGGGAAAACCTTCTTATGCTTGCTTTGTATTAAAGGAATAGAGATATGGTTAACTTTTATGAACCTGATAACAAAACTGGAAGAACTGGAAAGTAGACAGCAGAAATATAAGTAAGTCCGACAGATGGTTGGTACCCTGCTTCTGCAAACCTACCAGTTTTTGAGGAGACCCCAAGAGCTTTCCAAGTACTTATGAAGATTTAATAGGAAGTTGATTCATTATTGTGGTTCTTGAGTAAATATGGAACTGAACTAGTGAATTTTTCACTTATAGGATACTCCAATGACTCAGCTTTTGCACTGATGCAATACTATAAATTAGAAACTTCTGAGTCTTCCCTGAAGACTACATGGATTGAGCAAGCAAGGAGGCTCTGATCAGGTATTGGGTTCCCTTGCAAGTGGTCACAATTTCACTGCCTTATTTCCAGGTGTCCCCTTACTATTTTGCTATTACTTCTGTCCATTTAGTTGCATCTATGTCCCTTTAATATAGGACAAGACATTCCTCATGGAATGTAAACTACCTAGGTATTGCAGTTTTATTAAGACATATAGGATAAATGTAAGAGCTGCTACCAGAAGGCTCATTTCCTCAACCTCTCTCTTCATGTTCAAATTTACCTGCTTTAAAAATCCTCTATCTGGCCTTTCTGTGTCACTCTCATGACAGTTCACCTACTCTATATTTGTCTTTGGGCTTTCCAGGAAGAGCATGTGGACTACACTTGCAAAGACAGGCAAGATAGTCTATTTATTGTCTAGAGAGTTGGTCTTGGAGTCAGCAAGACCTGAATTCAATTCTTACCCTTGACACGTTAATTATTTATCCATGGGCAGATGATTAGCCTCCCTGTGTCCCAGGCAATTTTTCAAGGCAATAAGTAATAGACATATTGCTGATATGCATTGGTATAGGGTGTTTTCATATAAAGGGTTCCTCAAACTGGTGAAATCACAGGTTATGGTTAAAAAAATACAGTAGTAACACAATTAGAATTATGAAACATTTTGCCATTTCTTCATCTTCTATACTTAAATGTAGGTCTTTCACTGAAGAAATTTCAAGAACCAGAAAAGGATTTTGGTGTTTACCTTTAGCAATATGGCTTTACGTCAGTATTTGCTGAATGAAATCTTCTTCCCAAGATGCTTGCTTTTGATGATTCCAGATGAGCATCTCCCATGATTGTTAATGTGGTGTTATTTTGAGGAAAACTACATACAGCAGCAGCTTTATTGATTATATATATATTATAATGTATCCATAGTGAGACAAAGACAGGGTTTATTACAGCTATTTTAAATGGTGGTTTGATGGGCTCCATTCTTTGTTTTTGTTTTGATGCTAGTTTCAGTTATTTTTAAAGCCCTGTTTTAACAACACATAGTTTACATTTTCACTGTCATTACTTGAAAGACAATGAAAAAAAGAGCTGCAATTGATCAATGGCATGTGGCAGTGTGTTACTTCTCTTTGTGGTGTATTATTAGATGATACTTTTAGAAAATGGTATTCTGGAGCAAAATTTAATGACATTTGAATAAGTTCAAAAAGAGAGGAAGCCTGTAATCAAAACACTGTGTGGGTAGTTGTGAACAAACTCTAGACCTCAAACCCATTCTCTTTTTCATGCAGACTCATCACTTTGTTTCATGTTAATTAAAGTTGTATAAAATGTGAGGAAGGGAAATATACCCCATAATGAATTCATCTCCATTAACACTTTCTAGTTAATCACACAGTTAATGCAAAATTATGCATGTGGTTTGTGGAAGGGCTTTTAATCAATAGGGGTCTAGGCATTGGTTAAGAGGAAGAATATAAATTTCAGGTTTCTCTGATGAGCAAATTTCAAGAACAATGATCTCTTTGGGCCAATGATTCTACTGTGAGTCATTTTAAAAGAGAGGAGATGATCACTTCCTGGGGAAAGATCACATTTTATTCTACTTGAACTATAATACTTAAAAATATCTCTGATTTCATCAGTGTGGGCACTTCACAAGTACAGGGTGGGGGAGGCATGGGTAATAGGTTGCCAGAAGAAACTTGTGGGTGAGGTGGTGGGGGGGGGAGGTTGGTGGCCTTCAAACTAAATATGAGTCAGTGGCATGATGTAGCTGAGAAAAAGGCAATTGCTACATCAAGAGCCATAATATCTAGGAATAAGGAGGTGATAATCCTGTTGGATTCTGCCCTGGCCAGACCATATCTAGAGTAAAATTTTCATTTCTGGGCACGACCATTTAGGAATCACATTGCTAAGTTGGAAAGAATTCAGAGTAGGATAGCCAGAATTGTAAAGAGCCTAAGAATACCTGCCATAGGAGGCTCATTCAAAGCCTGGAGAAGAGAAGACTCATGGGAAACATTAGAACCATCATCAAGTATTTAAAGGGCTATCACATAGAAAAAATACTCTAGCCTGTTTGGCCCCAGAAAACAGAACTAAGAGTAATGAATAGAGAAGTTGTAGAGTCAAAGTTAGACTTGATGCCTAATTTTTAAAGGGAAAACTTTCTAAAAGTACAGTGGTTTACCTCTGGGATTGGTAGATTGTTCCTTCTTTGGAGGTATACAGGCAAAGGCTAAATAAACATTTGTCTGCTAGTAGAAGAGATACTTTTTTCCCTATAAGTGTAAGTAGGCCTCTTCCAATTGTGAAAAAGAAACCTGTAGTTCTGTGATCCCTTTGCTCATATGGACCACAACTTTTCAATGCCTTTAGTAGACAGTCTCCATGGGTTGCTATGGCTTCTTCAGACTCCACTCAGGTGAGCTTCTCCTGACATGGTTGACTTACAGTCTGCCACCAGGGCCATCTTTCCTCAACACCCTTCAAAGTTTTGAGGAATGCCTAAAGCTCATGATCTTACTTCCATGTCCTCCATATGTGTATACTTCAAGAACCATGCTTGAAGAGTCACTAATGATGACTTCTGTGAAAGACTTTACTCTGATCTTAACAAAAGATCCTAAGTCAGAGATAAGTAATAATTTTAGGATGTATGGTAGTAATGATTTTCATATATTTCATTTTTTAAGATTATAAGATATGAGTCTTAAATGGCAAATAAAAATAATTCTGTTGGGATAGTAAAATTTTGGTGGTAAGTTCTGTTGATGGTAAAATGCTGCTTTACATCCTATAGAAAATTACTATAGTTAATTATAGTTATATTGTTATCTGAGTTTTTGCCTTGCTTCTATTTTGGTCCAGACCTGTGATTGGTAGGGGGTTGCTCTCGTCTAGAACATCTCACATCCTACCGCCACAAAACTAGACACTAACAATGTGGTAGAGAGACACTGAGAGTGTCTTGCCCATGTGTGACTTGACCATGGTCACATAGCTACAAGGTGTCAGAGGCAGGGTCTGAACCCAAGTCTGACTCCAAGGCTAGCTTTCTGTCCAGTATACTACATGATCTGTCTATGTTCTTCCAGTATTTGTAATAAATGGAAAATGATAGAAGATATTAGCATGTGTATTATTTAGGTCTGAGACATTTAATAGGCCTGAAGACTGAAGTTTATGATGGGGAAAATTTTTCCTGTAGTTTCTCTGAAATGTATCTCTCTTCTACACCCTGACATCCTGCTCTTGTCTTTTCCATTTGAAGGAACACTGCTCATGACAAATTACAAAGAGATTTAGGGGTGGGCTATGAAATGTGTATATGTAGTTCGAATATAAGCTTTTAGAGGTAGAAGTCAGGCATCTCTTCAGTGGTCCATAATTCCTACTTAATGTTAGTTTTAGAAGACCTTACACCTAATTTCTTAAAACCTTAGTGTCTTCTTGTATTAGGCCAGTGAACTCCAAATATGTTTGAATTGGTAGGGACTGCTACGATCACTGCATCTGATATCCTGGTTTTAGAGATAAGGAACTCAGGTCCAATCTACGGAAGTGACTTGCTCAGGGTGATGTAGGTAATCTAATTTCAATATCTGGAATAGACCTTGGGTCAATTATCTTTCTATCACACCATCCCTACCAGCTACTTAGAGGACTTTTAGAAATGCTGCATTTACAGTTATCCATTTTATAATAAATTAAAATGACATTTCATTTTGATTGCCTACATGCTCTCTACCTCAAGAAAAAATTGAGAATGCTTTACATTTCCATAGTATCTTTCATGCAGAAATTTTAAAACGTTCTGACAGACTGCAAACATAAATGCTAAACAATAAGAATACTTTACACTCAGTAATTAGGCAATTTATTAGTAAATTAGTAGAACTTTGCTTGCCTTGTTTTGCAAATGAGGAAGCAAAGGCAGAGAAGACATATAAATGGTTTGCCCAAGGTCATGTGCTGATTCTTTGATAGAGTCAGTATTAAAAATGCTTTTTTCCTGATTCCCTGTCCTCATGGAATCTCTCAGCCACAAGAATTTATAAATAAAATTATAATTTTGAGTTAAATTACATTATTGTTGGGTGACTTAAAAGGCTACACATCATCCTTCATTGGGGGAAAAGAAATTGGTGCCGATTGGTTGGGTTTTACAGTTGTAGACAAATGCATCAGTGCTTTTTAATTTTCTCGGGCAAAGTAATATAGGTTCTCAATTTGAACTTCTGGAGGCTATCTGAATAAGAAAAAAGCCCTTAGAACCTTGGAGAGGGTTATCAGTCTGACAATGAGACAATCTTTATTTGGGGAACATTTTTTTTTTGTTTCAGTGTTTTGTTTTTTTTTTCCTTCAGCTGTTTTTGCTTAAATGAAAGGAAACAAGTCATTGCCATGCTCTAGATACTGTCTTGGAAGTAAGAAGATATTTAATTAAAAATTAGCTGAGATATTCTTTCTGCTTTCTCCAGGCTGTTACTGGGAAGAAGTGTCTTATACTGTCATCAGAACATTTACTGAGGAATAGGTTTCTTGACCAATAAGAAATCAATATTGGAATAAGAAAAGAAAATTATCCTCTGGTATTATCCTCCTCTTCCTGCATAGTGGCCAAGCTCTTTTTAAAAATTAGAAGCAGTAGCCATACATAAGAAGCAGAAGGGACCAAAAGTTGGAATGGTGAGTGTTTAGAAAGCCAATTGAGGCAGAGTCTTATGCTCTTTAATGGGCTTTCCTGAGTCATAAGTGATTGTGTCTGTTTTGAAATGTTAAGGAGCAAAATAACATGACTGGTTTTGAGTATCACAGGAAACAGTTGGAATTTAATGAGAGACTTGGGAACTGGGCACTGGAATGAAATGAAAGGGGGTGGTGATGTGGTTGTGGTGATGAAGAAAAAAGATCTTGGAGGAGCTGATCAGAATGGGCTCTCGGTGTAGTGAGCAGTGAGTGTGACAGGGAAACACAGTTAACTGTAGTTGAGAGCAGATGAGCAAAGCACGACTTGGGTTTAAGAGGCAGAGATGAAAATGAAGGGAAGCATTTCACTGTGTTAGAAAATAAAAGCATGATTGTATAACGTGATTATAATAATGCAGCACTGTCAAGAAATGGAATTGATTACTCATTCTCTCAAACCTTCTCATATGAAAACCTAGCGGCAGTGAAGGCAAGACACAGATGCCAGGGACTCAGCATCAACATACACCTACAGGGCCTCAATAAGAGAATGGTTCTTCTGGCCCTGGTTGCCACCATGCCCATGTGTAGTTAGGCATTTTTGCCACTCTAGATCCTGTCTCCACCAAGAGCAAGGTAGAGGGTATGGATGGAGTGTGGGGGACCTGTAAAACAGAGCTTCTTAACCTTTTGTGGTATCATGATGTGGCCTGGTTAGCAGTCTAGTTAAGCCTATGGACCCCTTGTTTTTAATGTTGTTTTTTAAAAAAATTCATGATGGAAGGAAAGCTAAATTTCAAGTAGAAGTTAGCAAAAATAAAGTTGTAATTTTTCTCCATTCAAGTACATGGACCTCCTAAAATCCATCCCCAGACTTCTCTAAGATCTGTAGAGCCCAAGTTAAGAACGTCTACTGTAAGATTTGGATTGATGTTTGGCCTTCAGACCTCATATGACTGTCAGAGCTACGATGAAGGCAGGCAAAGGAGAGACAATTTTTTCTGGTATTCTCTGTATCTGTCATTTTCACATGACCCAGATTTCATTCAAAAGTTTGTTTCATTTTTTTTCTCATGAAATGATTTTTTAAAAAATTTCGAACTTAGGTATTGCATTAGGAAGCTTCTAGTTCCTTCAAATAAATCAGTGAGAGAAAAAAACAAACAAACCACATTCTTGAGAATAAACATCTGTTAGCTAATTTGAAGCTGTGATTGCACTTAGGATTTAGCACTTACTGCTGGGCAAGAAAATGTCTTCAGTTTCTTCAAAGTTCAGAAAGAGATGCCCCCAAGATGTTTCTCGCTTTTTAAACTTAAATGCTTAATTGGAAGAATTATACCCCCTAATTTAGTCATGTAAGGATGAAATTACAAATTATTTCAGAGGAACAATGATTTCCATGTTGTATAAAAAAGACACAGCTGGGTTGCTTCAGTGGAAAAAAAAAGTCAATGTTTTTTGGATGTTACATAGTTAGTCAATAATCCAGACCGAAATAGCACATTGCTATGCAACGTATGAGAGGTGGGATGGTGCTTTGAAAAGAGCTCTGGGGTTGGGATCAAAATATGGTGGACCTGGATTCACATGTCAGCTCTGCCATTAACTACTTTTAGAACTCTAAGTAAATCACTTTAATATGTCTAGAAAACATGTTTCCTCACCTGCATAACAAGTCATTTGATCCTTTCCAGCTATAAAAACTATGTTTCAATATAGATAACAGACTGGATCAGAAGAAGGGAGTCCCTGTTCAGTGATGACCCAGCATTAGCTTTATTAGCTCCTAAGGGTGGCATGTGGATGATCTGGTTATGGTTTCTCTGTAGCTAATGAAATTCTTCTTAGAGGATGCCAAATAAATAGTGAGCTGTGGTGATCACTAACACTTCTTGTTCAGTCATTCGGTCATGTTTGACTCTGTGACCCCATGGATCACACCGTACATGGGCTTCTCTTGGCAAAGATACTGGAATGGTTTGCTATTTCCTTTTCCAGTGGATTAAGGCATGCAGAGATTAAGTGACTTGCCCAGGGTCACACGGATGGTAAGTGTTTGAACTCAGGTCTTTCTGACTCCAGGCCTAATCCACTGAGTCACTGAGTCAACTAGCTGTTTGCTTATGAACTTGACTACCAAGTTTATAAATAAGTGGGAAATTATCCATGGCAACATTAGCTTGGGGAGCATATTGTTTACTTCATAAAAGAAACACAAGATCAGAAAAGATGTGGGGACACATAAATGCTGAGACTTTTTGCTGGTATGGTGAAAAGAAGGTTGTTTTGCTATTATTAGTTGTTGGTAGATAAGAGGTTAAAACATAGCATCAGCTTGCTTAAACTTGTTTGAAAATTTTCAGCCTGCTGGATGAAAATCTTTGGATATCATGATTAATGGTGTCATCACTAAGGATGGGAAAAGGTTAGGATATCAAAACTGACCACTTTTGTAGGATGGAAAAAGGAAAGGACATATTGCTGCTGTGATCTTTTTGGAGGAATGTTATGTAAAAATCATGACCATACCCTACTTTTCAGGCAGTTGAAGGGAAAGGCACCCATGCTGGCTGAGTGCATGTAATGGTACTGTTTGGGTTAAAAAAATACTCATTATTCTTAATTTAATTAGAAAAGTAAACACATTGATGCCTTAGATAAGAAAAGGAATTTATTCCCTTCTTCCCCCCACCCCCGGGGGAGAAAGGGGGCTATCTGCCCCATGAGGGATTTCTTACCGATGTTGACCCATGATCAGGTCTAGGATTTTAAAGACCTAATTAGGACGTCCCCTCTCTGGGCCAGCTGCCTCCTCTCATTGGTGGAAAAGTCCACTCACCAATCCCTTCCCTACTGAGACTGCAAGGGGAGGGAGATGGGATGGGCCTCACCAAGGCGGGGAAAACAGACAAAGGAAGGTAAAAATAATTGACAGGAGAAGGGGGAGGGTACAAGCACTCAAGGAAATGTTACTGAGAAGTTTTTCACTAGTTCCATGTCACACACAGTACTTTTGGAAAGGTTTTCACTGGATGCCTTGCAGTGGGGCCTAAGCTGCTAACCACCTTAGGAGTTGTATTTCTTCCTAGCTCAGAAAGAAAGGAGTCTAATGTAGGATCAGAACTGGAGGACAGAGTCTTCCTCTCTTCTTGAGCTGGGAAGAAGTACAAATTACCTAAGCCTTTTTTGCTTTTGTTGGCCTTTGATATACAGGTATAGTTTCTTCCTTCTTACATCATTTCCCCAAGATCCTACTGAAAAACGTAACTCAAACTCTGCCTTTCCTCAATAGACTTGAAAGATACTCTCAATTTTGGCTCTTGAGGGCTAAGTTGAGAGAAGGCATTTGTTGTCTTGATGCTTGCCTGTCCTCGCCCCAAAGTTGAAGCCCTGGGCTTTGTACTTACAAGTTATTGGAGGTTGGCCAGGGACACTTGTTTGAGGTTTCCAGTAACTAACCAAATTGGTCACAGAGCAGACTTTGGCTGCTGAAACCCCAAATGACATTAGAGAAAGTCATTCGGACCACACACCCTGCTTTTTTTTCTCTTAATGGATGACAACTATGCTACCACTGGTTTTGATAGCTCTCATATCTAGCAAATGGAGACAAATTATTGTCCTCCATCCACATAACCATCTGCTGTATTTCTCGAGGGTATATTTTTTACTATATTTGATTAAGTGAGTCTGGCAATTCTAATGTTGGAAATATTTAAAGTCAATATTATTCTCTTCTGTATCATATTTGCATGAGTCTATCTGTCTTTAATAGGCTTCCAAAAAGGAGTCTATTTCATGGGAAATAGAAAACTCTATAAATTGCTATCAAAATAACATGCTGGTTGAAATTGCCTTAGGCCCTTAGATAAACAGATGTCTCTTCTCTGCCTTGGATTCAGATCCTGAAAACTATAATTTCAATTACTCAATCTATTCACATAAGGTAGTTATTGAGCACCTAATATATGCAAAGGGCTATCCTAGATCATGCCAGAAGTGCAAAGGTGTATATGGTATAATCCTTTCACTTACAGAGCTCACAGTCTAGTACATAAGGTATGTACATAAATAATTGCAATACAAACCAGAGCTAAATATCATATCAGTGGTTTAAACAAAACTCTAGGGTGAAATAAATTAGAGTGAAAGAAATCAAATCCAGCTGGGGTAGAGAATTATCAGAATCTAACAGAAGTTTTCCCTTTGGGCTCTCTAGCCTTATCAGTCTCTGTTTACTTAATTGTTTCTATTCCTTTAAAGAAGGGTCTAGCTTTTCAGACTATCTTTGGTAGAAGAAAGTCACCAGTCAAGAGGCCTACAGATCACTGAATTTTTCATCCTCTGAACCATAATCCTTTCAGACCACAAAATCGTTCCATCCATCTCTATTCTTCTAGTTGATTTGAGCTGACCTCCCTTGAGGCAAAGAACCTTCATTTAGAAATGCTAGTTTAGGAAATGGTCATAGATTTAGATCTAGAAGGGCCATTAGAGGTCAGTTAACACAGTATTTGAATTTTACAGATGAGGAAATTGAAGCCCAGAAACATTAAATGATTTGCCCAAAGTCACACAGCTAGTTAGTTGCAGAGGTGATATTTGAACTATATGTGTGTGTGTGTGTATGTATATGTATGTGTACATGTGCATGTGTATGTGTGTTTGTATGTATAGATACACTCATATATATGTATATAATATCTGTGTTTTTTATTTACTTATTTTTCAGTTGTCTGACTCTGTGACTGAATTTGGGGTTTTCTTGGAAGAGATACTAGAGTAGTTATCCATTTCCTTCTCCAAGTCATTTTACAGATGAGAAAACAGAGGCAAACAGAGTTATGTGACTTGCCCAGGGTCATATTGTAGTTAAGTGTCTGAGGCCAGATTTGAATTCAGGAAAAGGAGTCTTCCTGACTCCAGCCCCAGCATTTTATATATGTATATACATACATACATACATATGCATGTATGTATATGTGTGTGTGTATACTGTGTTACCTAGCTGCTATATTTGTGTGTATATATAATAAATACAAATACATGTATAATATAAATATATGTATGCATATGTGAATATATGTGTAAGTATATGTGTGTGCATATATACATGTGCAAATATATGCACATGTAAAATATATAATGAGCTAATTCTATATCTCATTTAGCCTCAAAATAACTCTGTGAAGAGTATGTATATATATGTATACACACACATAGACACACATATTGACACATATATACATATATGAGTGGTTCTTTGCAAACTAAATCATTTATAAATTTATCATAATTAAGGGGTATTATAATGATAAGTGATTTGAAAATGGGAGTTATTTAGTGCTGTTTTCATTTAGTCCTTCATTTACAGACAAGATAACAGGTAAAGAGAAGTTAATTTACTTCCTTAATAGCAAATAGGTAGAATATTTGGTCATATTGTAGATGTAAAGTGTGAAAATGAAAAAAAAAGGTTTAATGTTCTATGTTTAGGACTCTTAATGTAGACCATCATAATTGTTGTGGAAAGAAAACCCACTGCTTACAGTTTAGGGTCCAAGTCAGTAAAAGGATTTGCTCAATCTATCACTAGGGTGGGCAGAAGTTTCACTTAGTCCACCAACAAGGGAAACCTCTATGGGGCAAGTGGACTTCTGAACATGAGCCATTTGCCACAGATGATTTTTAGTACAAAGAAAATATATAGTATTACAAGGTTCATAAACAATCACTACTGGCCTCAGGGCAGTTTGTTGTGTTACAGGGCAGAGAAAGGCAACTTTCTAATCTACTAGTTCACTATTGACCTCTACAAGACATAGCATAGATGATATTTTGTTTGCACTTGCATAAGCATTGGAGCAAAGAAAGGCAAGTCATAGGGGTTAAATGTGACTGTCACTCTACACCGAAATGGAGGCTTAGTCTGCAAATGATATCACTCTTCAAGAGAAGGAAAATAGAACCTCTTTACACCTCTACAACAGGTACATTTTACCTACCAGTTGGTTTGACAATGGTGAGTGGTTATGAACAAGAATTTTGTCACCAGCATATTTTGTAATCCTTTCCTAAACTTGGTCACACACTGGGGACCCCAATCCAAAAATAATTTGGCCTGGAAATTCATAAAATTCTATGATTTCCCTAAGGAAATCCTGTGTTATGCATTGTTTAGATAGCACTCTTCTAAGAGTTATCCATGGCTACAAAAATGGTGGCACAAACTTTGGGTAGTAGTTTTTTTCACTTCCCTTACAAAATACATTTGCTCTGTATTCCACATATTTTTAGGACATGATCTCAGATGCTAGTTAATTTTTTAAATGAGCTCCTGCTAAGCTTTCAATAGAGGTATCAAGCTCCCAAATAACATGAATGTCTTTTAACATTTCTCAGGTGCCTGAGAAATAATACCTTAACCCCAATTATAGGCACTTTAAGCAGTTGGATGAAACAATGAGGAGACAAGGCCTTTGGGGTCCCCTCTAATCACATCATGTAAGCCCTCTCTAGGCTTCCTTATATATGAGACTCATTAATCAGAGGTGCTAGTAGTGAATAACTTTGAGCCCTCTTTCTTAAGTATTAAGTCCTCACTTGTTTGCTTCTGGATATGACTGGCTTTAGTAACTATTTAGTATATGTCTTGCCCCAGAGCAGAGGGCTTTAGTTCTAAGAAGACTGTTTTAGTTTGTTCTAGAAAATTACTTCAAGTAGCAACCCCACTAGGCTTAAATGCTGAACTGCAAGTTATGTAAGCCAATCCCCAAAGTGGGAAAATAACCCACAGTGGATCTTACCTGGCTCTGTTTTTAATGAAGAAACCTTGTAAGGTACTCTTTGATATTTGGCAATGTATAATAGTAGAAAAAGCACTGCATTGTTCATAAGCCTGAAGACCTGGGATATAGGTCTTACTCTTTTCTAAAAAGTCTTGTAACCTTTGGCAAATCTGAACTCTTTTCCTCATATAAACATTGAAGTGTGGAATAAAAAAAAGAAGGTCTGTAAGGTTGCTTTCAGCTTTAACATGTGTCGCTGGGGTATGGTAGTACATGCTTGTAATCTTGCTCCTTGGTGAAGGCTGAAGCTGGTGGATCTCTTGAGCTCAGGAGTTCCAAGCTGCAGTAGGGCTCATGCTAAGTGTCCACACTAAGTCCCCATGCTAAGTCCAACAATAGTATGGTGAGCCCCTGGAAATGGAAGACAGTGAGGTTGCCGAAGGAAGGGAGAATTGACCCCAGTCAGGAAAACAAAGTAGGTTAAAGCTTCTGTGTTGATCAATATTGGGGTTAGCCAACGAGTCTGATAAGTGAGTCCAATGAATTTCTTCCCTGAGTAAGAGAGAAATTCAAACTTAAAATGCCAGTTAGCTATTAATCAAAGTGTTTTTACTCTTTTGCACACAACTAAAGCACTAGCTCTCACTGGATGGTTTCCCTTCTAGCCAGGTGTTAGAGGCCAACCTAATACTACTCTTCTCTTAGTTCAGGTTTCATTTTGGAATGAAATGAGGCACTTGTAAATCACTGAAAACTTACAAAAGAGGGTTCGTTTTACCCTAATAGTACAAAGATATGCAACAAGTATATATGGTGGCACCTTTCCTCATCTTCAGTAGACACTGCCTCCTTTATCTCCTTATGGAAACACATCTGGTCAGCAGATGTGCTGAGATATATGAGATGCTCATGGTCTCAGGCATCCACCTAGGTTTGAGAGGCCCAGACTCCATGTGGCCAGGCCTTTTTATACTCTTGGGTGACCAGGAAACTCCAGGAAAGCTGGGGACAATCAAATCATGGAACTGCTCCATCTCTTTTCAGAGAAAATTAAGGAAAGGAAAAGGGGTAGGCTTAAGCCAAGTTGTGAGGAAACATTGGTAAATACTAGTCTTGGGCACAATCACTTTGGGGCAGTAAATCCCTCTATTTTCTAACATACCAAGCTTTGAGAAGTGATTTTATAAGAATTCCAAGTAGGCAGTTGTGAGCATTAGACATGACACTATTAAAACAGGGGTCCTCAGTGAATTTAAAAGTGTCTTCCATGATAGAGTGGGTGCTGGCTACCCTCAGAGCCAGGAAGATCTGGGTTCTTGTATTCTCCCATAGTCATAATCTCTCAACACTCTGGGCCAGCAGTTCTCAAAGTGTGTTGAGGAGAGGAAACTCTTCCGGGTTCCAGGGGGCTAAAATTATTTTCATAATGCTACTAACATTTTAATTACTTTAAAAAAATTTATTCCTTTTGGAATTGGGGTTAAGTGACTTGCCCAAGGTCACAAGGCTAGTAAGTGTTAAGTACCTGAGGCTGGATTTGAACTCAGGTCCTCCTGACTGCAGGACCAGTGCTCTATCCACTGCACCACCTACTCGCCCAACATTTAAATTTCTAATATGATAAGTCTTGATAGATATAATATAAATGTATATATAATGTAACATATAACTATGATATAAACAAAAACATTTTGGGGGGTCTTCAGTGATTTTTAAGAGTATGAGGGGTCCTGAGGCCAAAAAAATTTGAGAACTATGGTAAGAATCTAAGTTGCAGATAAAGTGTCCATCTGCTTTAATAGATAGAATTTCCTCTCCTGAGAATTCCCTAAATGAATGAAATCCCTATTCTGTCTTTGTGTCCAGAGGTATCATATGAGTACTCCCCTCCATTGATTAATGCTGAAAATGTGCATGCAAATTAGACTCAAGGAATATAAGAACTCAAAGGGACCTTATATTTCATTTTGTCTAGTCTTCTTAGTTTATATTCAGTTAATCATTTATTAGGCACCTACTACATGCCAGGCACTGTGATAAATTGTTGTTTGTCCTTCATTCCCTAAAAAGACCATGACATCAGGACGATGATGCCATGACTTGCAAGTGAATTGGATTTAAGTGAGGGAGGGCTGTGCAAAGTCACCAGCCTCACTTTCTCCTCTGAAGCCATCTGGGTCCAGTGGCCAGATATAGTTCAGGAGGACTAGAGACAGCCCCAGACTGTGCTAAGTGCTGGGAATATGAAGAAAGTCAAAAGAGAGCCTCTGTAATGAAGGAGCTAATAGCTGAATGGGGTAAACAACTTGTGAGTGACTATGTACAAACAAGCCATGTACAGAATAAATTGGAGATAAGGAACAGAAGGAAGGCTTTAGTACTAAGAGGAAATTGGGAAAGGATTCACGGAGAAGATGCAGTTTTACCTGAGGCTTAAAGGAAGCCAGGGAATTCACAAGGCAGAGATGAAGAGGGATTATTGCAGACCTGAGAACCAGCCAATGAAAATGCCGAGGCAAGAGATGAAACATCTTATTTGAGGAACATCAAGGAGACCATTTTACTGGATCAAAGAATATGGATGGATGAGGATAATGAAAGAATACCAGAAAAGTAGAAGTTGTTCAAATTAGGAAGGCTTTTGCACATTAATTAGAGGATTTTGTTACTGATCTTGGAAGCAGTAAGAAGACACTGGAGTTTATTGAATAAGGAGTATGGGATGCTATGGTCATAGCTTTGCTTTTGGAAGATTGAGTGAAGGATGGACTATATTAGGGAGAGACTTGGGACAGAGAGACTAATGAGCATGGGTGTGACATGATGAGAACATGCAGCATAGTGCTGGCAGTCAGAGGAGATAAGGGGACATAAAGAAGAGAGGCTACCCAGATAAAGTAGAAAGACCTGGCAACAGACTGGATATGGAGGGTGGGAGAGCATGTGGAGTCTGGGCGAATAGGAGTGCAGCAGTACTCTTGACATTAACAATGAAATTAGGAAGAGGGAAGGCTTTTGAGTTCCTTTTTAGATGTGCTGAATTTAAGATGTCTATGGACAATGCAGTTTGATGTATCTAGTAAGCAATTAGAGATGTAAGTCTGGAGGTCAGCAGGAAAGTTGAGACTAGATAAATAGATTTGAGAATCATCAGTATGTTGTTGTTCTATTGTTCAGTCGCATCCAGTTCTTTGTGACCCCGTGGACCATATTATGCCATGCCCTTCTATCGTCCACTGTCTCCTGAAATCTGTCTGAGCTCATATTTGTTGCTTCCATGAAACCGTCTATCCATCTCATTCTTTGCCATATCCTTTTCATTTTGCTTTCAATCTTTCCCTACATCAGGGTCTTTTTCAATGAGTCTTGTTTTCTTATTATGTGACCAAAATATGTAAGCTTCAGCTTCAGTTTTTGACCTCCCAGTAAACAGCTTGAAATAATTTCTTTGAATATTGATGGATTCAATCTCCTCGCTATCCAAGAGCTTCTCAAAGGTCTTCTCAATTCAAAAGCATCAACCCTGTTCCACTCAGCTTTCCTTTATAGTCCAACTCTCAAAGCCACGCATTACTAGTGGGAAAATAACATACCTTTGACTAGATGGACCATTGCTGGCAAAGTGATGTTTCTGCCTTTTAGTATGCTGCCCAGATTTGCTATAGATTTCCTGCCAAGGAGCAAGTGTCTTTTAATTTAATGACTGCAGTTGTCATCCGCAGTGATCTTTGAGCCCAAGAATCATCAGTATAGAGCTGACAATTGAATTCACAGAAGCTGATGAAATGACCAAACAAAATCAAATAAAGAAAAAAGAGAGGAGGACTTAGGAAAGAGCATTGAATAGGCACATCCGCCATTATCCTAAATGATCCAGCAGAATACTCAGAGAGACTGAAACTTGCTCAAGGTCAAACAGTTGTTTAGGGGCAGAATCAAGACTTGAACTTAGATCTTCTGCTTTCCGGTTCAGTGATTGTTCCATTACATCAATCTCTCCAGATAAAATACAAAGGATAAAATAATCCTCCTCAGAAAGAGCTTATGTTCTAATATCAGTTACCATGACCACCTTAGGAAAGAGCTCCATTCTCTTTGTTTTTAATTTTGAGTTTTTATTAACATTACAAGACTGATCTCTAAGACTAAAGAGAATATTGCATTGACAGCTGCCTCTGCAAATGAAATCAATGTCCCCATGATTTTATTGGTACAGGGATATTATTGGCATAGAGATAAAAGCTCTATCAATTTTAAGAGTTTAAAGTAAAACATAGGAATATTATTCTCAATATCCCCAGTTTAAACTTTGTGTGCATCATGGTCAAGGTACAAGAAAACAAAGGATGACAGAAGAACATTGACCTCCTTCCTTACAGGTGAATCTTACTTCTCGTCTTCCACAAGAATGGGATGGATTTGTGGAGTTTCTTCTGAGAGTTTTACATTAACTTTTCTGGAATCAGAGTCACAGACCTCTCCTTTACTCCAGTCATAGGGTCATGGAATTCAGAGCTAGAATGGGCCATATAGATCATCCAGTCCAATCCCTAAGACCAAGGTGGGGATTAAGTAATTTGTCCAAAATCCATGCAGTTAGCAAGGGCCAGATCCAGGATGAGATGCTGAGGTCTTTGTAAAGCCTTGTAAAATGTATTCCTTCTTGTCTTGTACATAACTGACCTTTAATCAATCTTTGTTTCATTGAATTGACTAAAATGAAATTGCTCCTAATTTTGTATGTAATTCTGATATCGTGGCCTCTATGAAGTAAATCTATTCTTTAATTCTGTTATTTTTGGATATGCTCCCTTAGCTCACTCACTCACACATACACACACACACTTATATATACACACATCCTCTTTATAATTTTCTGATTTTAACTAGAGCTAAGGTTTTTCTTTGTTTACTATAGATGTTCATTTGAGCGTAGGGACCTTAAAGCGTCCTTGAACCTCACTCCACACCTCTGCATTCCAGAGGCTGAAGGATGTCTCCAGATTCCTTTATCACTTGTGTTTCTTTGTCAAAATATACCTGTGCCCCACTTAGGCAATTAATGAATAGCACATAAGACTTTGAAGCACCGGTGGGAAAAAAAAGATATGATTTTTATATGTGAAATAGAAGGTGAATCCTAGCAGCTTTGCTCAGCCATGACACTGATACTATTTGGAACTAGTTTCTGTGAATGTATTCTTTTTTTTTTTTAACATAGTGAATCATTTGTGCGTATTTTTCAAACATATTGATTTAAAGCCCTTTGACAGATTTGTTCATTTCAAGACAGGCCCATGGAGAAAAATCACTATATAAATCTTCAAATAAGCAATAAGTAAGAAATGCCATTTTTAAAGCAAGTCTCAGACTTTTACTGGAGTAGAATATCAAGGGCCACATGGGAAAGACCTTGCTTCTTGCAGAAATTGTTTATGAGTATCCATGCAATACTTTCCCCTGTTTTCCTATTGGATTTTTTCTGGCCTTCTCTATGAGCATAGACAGACTACATTTCCACCTGAGGGAAACATTTCTTGGGGGGTGGGTGTTTGGGTGGGGCTGTTCTGCTTTAGAATCAGTTATATTTGGTTCAGTGGTCATTATTAATTCTGGTTCACCCTGCAATTTAAAGCACAATTGGAGCTAATAAATATAAAACCTTCCTTCAACTACTTGAGTGTTTTTGCTGGCACTCAGTTCTGCCTCTAACTTGTGAACACAGTTTTAGTGCTACTGCTCTGGGAGATTTCCTTTCAGGTAATAGGACCATAGGTTTGAGACTTGGAAGGGAAGTCATGGATTCCTTTCACTGGAAGAGAAGTCCTGCATCAATATTTTCACTTTACAGGTGGGAAAACTGAGCACTGAGAATGTGACTTAATCTAATCCAATCAACATGTTTTAAAGCATCCATTATGTGCTGGGCACTGTGCTGTGGTTACAATTGATAATTACAAGGAAAAAGACAGTCCTTTCCCTCAAGAAGCTTATAATTGAATGGGGGGAGATTTTGTAATGTAAAGTCAATCAACAGTAGATTCCTGAAAGAATGCTACTGTGAAGAGCTTTTAAGATTCAGATTACACAGTAGTAGTGAACACTCTATTTATTCCATTACGAATCAAAATTCAGTACAATATTCACGGTATCAACAATTCACAATATTATATATTCACAGTATCAACAATTCACAATATTATATACAATATTTAGAACAAGGAAAGTCTCAATATTATATCTTATTACACAAAAGGATGCAAGGAAGTAGGGATGGGAGCCAGGGGGTACCAGACATTTTTGTCCCATAGAGTTGAAACCAAACAGAAAAACCAGTGGCAGAGTTGAGGGAGCCCCAAAGTTCAGTTTCTTTTCTCTCTCAAAGAAGGCTCTGGGAGGAGTTTGGTGTTAAGCTCTCCATGCCACCAATCAGAGGCAAGAAGAGGATGAGGGTGGTGGAGTCAGTTCAAGGTTTGAGTTGGAAATGTGGTGGTGAGTGAAGAGCTTAGAAATGATGAGTTTGTGCTGGAAGCCACAACTTGTTTCTTGCAGAAAACCAGGCCAAGCACCAGGTGCAAAGTGGAGAGATTAAGCAGATAGCAGGCAGCAAAACTGGAATTAACAGCTCAAGTCAAAAGCATGGTTAACTTTTGCAAAACCATTTCCCCACCAAAACCTTGAAATGCAGGAAGTCCTAGCTTTATCATGAGCACAGTAGAATGTAAGCTCATTGAGGGCAGGGACTGTTTCATTGTGATCTTTCCATCCCCAACCCCAGCACAGTATTTGGTACATGGATGAGCCTTATGAAGAATGTGGTATCAGCGGATGTAATGCTGGGCACGGATTGAGAAAGACTTGAGTTCAAAATTTATCTTCAGCCACCTACTGGTTTGCTGACCCAGGTCCACGGGATCATTTAACCGCCACCTGCCTCAGTTTCCTCAATTGTAAAATGAAGGTAATAGCAGCACCCACCTCACAGGTTTGTTGTGAGGATCAAATGAAATAATAATAATAATAATAACTTAGGACAATGCCTGACACATAGTAGGCATTTAATAAAGGCTTGCTTCCTTCCTTAATAAATATTTATTTAATTTAATTATCATTTTTTTATTTAAGAGGTGAAATTTAACTCAGTTACAGAGAGGTTAAATCACTTTTCTTGTTGTCATTTAGTCGTTTTCAGTCCTGGCAACTCTTCATGACTCCATGTGGAGTTTTCTTGGCAAAGATACTGGAGTGATTTGCCATGTCCTTCCGCAGCTCATTTTACAGATGAGAAAACTGAGGCAAATATTATTAAGTCACACAGCTTGTAAGTGTCTGGGGGTGAATTTGAACTCAAGAAGATGAGTTTTCCTGACTCCAGACCCAGCATTGTCCATTGTGCTGTATATCTGTCCCTGTTAAGTCACTAGTCCTGATGGGGTTCAGGGAGTTCAGGGAGTCTAGGAACCCTAGTAACCTGAGTCCCTGGAGAGCAGTCTGGAATGAATTCATGGACCTATCGATGCGGTTCTCAACCTTCCTAATGCCATGACTTAATACTCATATGTGGGCGGACCTGCCTGGAGAGTTACTATTATCATTTTTCCATATTGGTGTGTAAATAGTTCAGCTTGGATAAGTTCCTTATGATTTCTTTCCCATGTTTAACTTCTCATGCTTCTTGTGTTTGAACGTCAAATTTTCTGTTTAGTTCTGTTTTTTTTCAGCGAGAATGCTTGAAAGTCCTCCACCTCACTGAATGACCATATTTTCCCCTGGAACATTATATTCAGTTTTGCTGGATAGGTGATTCTTGGTTTTAATCCTAGCTCCCTTGATCTCTGGAATATCATATTCCAGGCCCTTCTGTCCCTCAATGTAGAAGCTGCCAGATCCTGCATTATCCTAATTGTGTTTCCACAGTATTCAAATTGTTTTCTCTTGGCAGTCTGTAATATTTTCTACTTGATGTGGGGATTCTGGAACCAGATGTGTTTTCTGTATTTTTGTGAGTTTTGGAGCCCTAAAATTTCATTAGAGTCATATTTTATGGGTATTTAAGGTGGCTATGTGGGAGCTGCGAAACTTTGCTGCTTCTACGCCACCATCTTGGCTAGGAACATACACTTTCAATATCTACTGCACAGGTGTATTGCCCAGAATTCACAGAGAAATAGCCCAAGGGCGAGCTTCATGGAGGTGTGGTTTTAGGCTTGAAATGTCACTAAGTAAGCTAGCAGTCAGGGCTGACCAAGTTGCCACCAATCAATGTCTTATTTGACAAGATGGATGTTGAGAGTATATGTATATCCCAAGCTTACAAGGAATTCAGGATGTATATAATGAGCTAGGGAGTAAACATATGACTGAATCTAGGATACATACAATAGGTATAACCCAGTACACAACTGGGTCAGACTACTAAATTCTGTAGGTGCAGCTGGCTACTGTATCAGGAAGAGGGATAAGTATTTTGTTAGAGCATGTTGCCCTTGAGCTAGAGAGAAACTGCCTGAGACAGTGTTTTGGGGCTAGGGAGACTTGAAGCTAAGGAGAACCTCAGTTTACAAACTTAGGTTCAAGCACAGGCACACAAGTACCCCCATCAGTCTCATGGATAATAATAAGGATTGAGTTGATACTTAAACCAATGTTCATTCTTTCACATAGATACCAATATGATTTTTCTAAATTACAAGTCTGACTACATCATCCCCTTAATTAATGAATTCCATCTTCCCTCTAGGATAAAATATAAATTCCTCTGTTTGGTAATTAAAGCCCTTCTCAGCCAGAATTGAACCTCTCCTTCTAGGGCTGTTAAATGTTATTTTCTTGTACAAAACCCATGGCACAGCCAAACTGGTCATCTCACTGTTCTTCACACATGATATTCCATTTACCATCTCTTTGCCTTCTCACTAGCTATTCCCCATATTTGAGTTTTCATTTCTTCCTTGTCTCTGACTTTCCTTTCCTTCAAAACTCAGCTCAAATGCCACCTTTTATATGGAGCTTTTCTGGGTCTGCCCAGCTGTAAGTACCCTCACTACTCAAAATGATCATGTATTTGTTCAAAATATATTTTATATATACACATGTTGTGTATATATAAATACAATAAAACATAAGCTTCATGAAGGCCCCAAAATTTTTATTTTTGCCTGAGTATCATCAGAGCCTAATAAATACTTGTTCTTTCTTCTTTTAAAATCATTATTTTGTGTTGTTCTAAGCTTGACAAGCACCAACAAACATGAATATTTCTATATATGAAAGAGGATTATATATGAAATCTCAGTCTCTGACATAAGACTATATGTGTGTGTATATAATAGTCTTAAATTATAAATGTCTATAATATACACACTAAAATATGTATCAACACTAAATGTTGAATTTATAAATGTCTACATATATATGTATATATCTAAAGGAAGGATAATAATATTAATTAATTATGCCAAAAATAACACAGACTACCTGCATCTTTTGTGTGGAAAGTGTTTTGCAAACTGCTCAGTGCCTTTAACTGGAGCTGTTAATTTCAGCTTTGCTTTTACTACTTGCTAATTCCTTGTAATGGTAATGGTAATTTGAAGATCTTCCTGCCCCTTAATAAGCCTAAATTGAATTTGAGGACTTTCCTGATTTGAAAATAAACTCTATCCCCTAATAGGTTGAATGTGGTCACAAAAACCCGTGGTGGGGAGAGTTTGCTGAAGGGTGGAACAGAGCCCACAGGAGAAGCTGGCTTTGAGGGAGGCTTGTTTTTCAGGAAGTCACAACTGTTTTCAAGTAGGGCACGAGACTTGTGATGTTCTCTGACCCTGGAGAAGGCTATATATATGTCTGAGGTAGGGTTTTGCTTGAGGGTTCACTTTGGGAAGAGTTGTTTGATTTGACCAGATGAGACTCTGGGAAGCCATTGAGCTCTGACTTTGAAAATCCAGATGTTGGTGCTTCTCTCTCTTGTCACTAACTAGGTATGGATGTAATGGTCAGAGAGCTAGAACCCCTGTCTGCTGAATTGTGTTATGTTCTCTGTCTGTATTTTTGTCTGCTGGTAACTTCTGTTTGTATTCTCTGAAATTCAGAGTACTGACTTTTCCCCCTGAGCTAGGTAAATGATATATGTTTGATTGTTTAAAGTAAGATTGTTTACCCTTTTTGAGTTGCTTTCTTTAGAAAAGCAGATAAAAGAACCTGTGCTAGCAGCCATCCTGGGTATGCTAGGATGCTTGCTGTTACATTCCTCCACTTGTTTTTTTTTTTTTTTTGCTCTGCTTGGTTTTCAAGTAAAAGGAACAAGTTCCTGCTCCTAGGATAAGTGCACCACCATGCTACCAACTCAAGCCTTGATTGATGCCTCCTCCCCTCTAATTGGAGATATGGAGAACTGAGTACCAAATTCTTCTCAGTGCCTTTATATATACATATGCACATATATGTCTGTCTATGTACACATATATGTACGCATTTGTGTATTTATGTATGTGTTCCTATATGTGTGTGTATATACATATACATATATTATATACACACATATCTCAACACGATTTTTCAAAGTTAACCTCTTTGTCTGTCTCTCTGAACTACCTTCTGTTTTATTTTGTGTATTTTTAGGTGCTTCAATAATACTCCTTCCTTCCTTTTTTTAGGGGGTAGCCATCACTCTTACTTAGCCCTCTTCCAACACCTTCATCAAAAACAAAACGAGCCTGTGTAAAAGCAATCAGTTTAGCAGATACCTAGCACTTAATAACTTGAGGCTAAGTATGGAAGGTGTGAGCCCTGTCCCTCTGTTGAGAGAGCGTGAACTCCCCTGTTGATGTGGAAGAAGGGCATTGGCTATGAGAATTATATGAGCTTCTCTGTCTCTCTGTCTCTGAAATTCTTGCTTATATACAGAACTGGAATTTTTCTGTTGGAGGAAGCAGGATTGTCTCTGCATCTGGGAGCTGGGCTACTGGACTGAAGAAGTAAGTTGGAGTTTTCTTGAGAGAGAGAGAGAAAGAGAATTTTTCTCCCAGCATCTGGAAGCTGACTGAGAACTGAGATGGAGTTTTCCTGAGACCAGAATCTGGTGAAGGCCACCTAAAAGGCTGATATTCCTTCTGGGTCTTAGGGCCAGCTGAACATGCTGAGGAAGCATGACCAGGATAAGACTTTGTTTGTTCATAGCCTTGCTGATTCTTGAGTTCCAGGCAAGAGAAGTGGTGAAAGGTTTGAGATGTGCTGGACTCTGTGAACTTCAGTGTGTGCCAGGGACTGCCTTGAGGACTGGACAAGGACCTGGGAGCTGTCTGCTTCTGAATCCAGGTGACTGGTAGATTCAGGAGGGAGCTGGGACTATGGAAGGGGATCCATGGAATCAGAGAGACCACCAAGAGTCAAGATGAAGAAAAGGCCTCCCCTTAGATGAAATTGAGGTTTGCTGGACACCAAGGGCTGGAGGATTTATGTGGTTTTCTAATGACTGTACTAGTGATTAATGATATTTAGTAATTGTGAATCTAGATTAGTGACTGATTAAGTTAATGATTGCCCTATGAGTGAAGATTGATATATTGTGAACTAATCGAATGATTAAGTGAGTAGGTTTCCCCCCTTATCCTAGTACTATTAGTTAGGGTCTTTGAGTCTACTGAACACTATACAGCCATGCTTAGTTGCTTTTGTATATAGTACACCTAATCTTTTGCTTGATTGTTAGTGCTTTGTTTGAAACTTGGTACTGTTAGGTTGACTTTCTGCCTTTTCTTAGACATTCCTGACCTCTTATTTCTCTAGATGATTTTTATTTTTTTCTAACTCTGACCTGTAATTCTAGCCAATTGTTCTTGACTTGCTACATATTTGGTAGGTACTAATTTTATGGCTGTAGTGGTATAGTGAACATATCCTGTGGTTTCCTTTTTTTCCTACTTTTTCTGTTTCTTCTTTCTCTGTCTTCTCTTCATCTTCTTCCTCTTCCTCCTCTCCCTTTTGGCCTTTTCTTCCTTTTCTTTCTTTCTCCTTTTTCTTTTCTTATCCCTTCTTCTTTTCCACCTCATTTATCTTTTTCTCCTTCTCTTTCTCTTTTTCCTTATTTTCTTCCTCCCCTTAGTGCTGAGAAAGTACTATACTATTCTTTGTTATTAATCCTCTACCTATGTGTCCTATGCAAATAATGTGACTGATGTGTTCTATGAACAACAGGACCAGAATTTAGTGATTCAGTACTCATTTTCAAAGTAGTCACCTAATGAGGCTGCACATGCTGCCCTCGTTCAAAACACTTTTGATGCTCCAATTTAGCTACTGGCGTTAAAGCCTCAGATGTATTCTTTTTAATATCCTGGAATGGGAACACAAATTTTTGTCTTTTCAGGAAGGGAATACTATTCTGATCCAGGCATTCAGCTAAGAGGTTTTTTAAAAAAATTGTCTCAGTTGATCCTCACAATAACCTTGGGAGTTAGGTGCTGTTATTACTCACATTTTAGATTTGGGGGAACTGAGGTTGTGTGACTTGTCCAGGGTCATATAGCTAGTGTGTGAGACTGGATTTTAACTCAAGTTTTTGTGACTTTGGGCCCAGTGCTTTGTCTGCTGCACCATCAGCTGCCTCTGCCTCTTTTCAGGAAAGAAATTCTGAGTGTAATTATCCTGATGAATAAAAGAATCTCTGGCTAAGAAAACCTGTGCAAACAGTTCCAAGTGCAAAGTTAGGCTGATTTTCCATTTAATAAGATACCTGGATGAAGGTAGAGCTTCTAGCAAATTAGAGCTCCAGCTTCTAGGTTTCCTTAGATCCCCTGACTTCCATTTTTTGAGTTATTTCAACTCTCTGGGTGCTTTTTTTGTTTTTTAATTTAAAACTCACAAATCAATTTAAACCATTGGATATGCTGTGGCCTACATTGATTATGCCCTCCAAAAATCAGTCATTTTGATCTAAAAGACAGAAAGTCATATTTTATTTTTCAAAGGAAAAATAAGGACAAATATCTTGCTCAGAACACTTTGCCTTGAAAATGGTAATTTTATTATTATCTTCTTTCCAAATGAAATTGCTAAATGATTTCAAATGCTGAGTAGAAATTCAGATTTTGGGAAAGTATTGCTTTTAACACAAATTCTCACAGTATGAATATGAGGGTGGCATATCAGAGTAAATCACTGAGCTTCTTGGTCAGTTGACTCATGTAGGAAATTGAGATGACACTTTGACTGATGAAGGGAGGGAACTGAACCAAATGATTCCATAGTGTAATTTCCAGTTCTAAGATCTTATGATTCCAAGTATAATTAGCACTAAATCATAGACTTTTGTGAACTAGAAGGGCACTTGGGGGTCAGGACACGAGAAGAATTTAGGGCTGAGGAGTAGGGAAGTATGAAGGCAGGATGTTTTCTTCAAAGCTGTCACCATTAGCAGAACAGCTAAAGGCCAGTAATATTTTACTACTGAAGGGAGGATGCAACAGATGTTCCTGGGTTGGAGTAGGGGTACCCACAAAGCTTTGCCCCACTGAGGCAACATTAAAATGGCCACAAGAGTTGGGGGGCTGGGGTCAGAGCCAGGGACAAAGGTAAAAAGAGAGGAGTGTGGCCAGTGGAACAAAAATGACAGAAAATGTGGCAGCCATGAAGAGGGAGTTTAAGGATGAGAGAAATAAAAAACATCATGAGTGTGAGAGGAGTCTTTTGTCTTATCCTGGTCTATCCTTGAGACCACCATTGCATTCATGCTGAACTATGGGTGAGTTTAGTCACTGAAGCATCTTCACTGGGAAGCTATCAGAGGGTGGAATCAGAGATCCCAGCTAGCATCAGGGTGGTGAGTGAGGAAACACGGCCAGAAGGGAAATATTCTCAGAAGCTGAATTGCCTTGATTTAAGACATTAACTCTCCGGGACATAGTGAGTGGAACAGCATGGGAAATGCTACCTAACTCTCATGGGGAGCAGTTGACAGGAAGTCTAAGTAACTGAACTATTCTCTTGAAATTTCTGAGTTTAGAGCATGCCTATAGACTAGCTAAGGGACCACCAGGTCTGACAGAAGCCCGTATATTCAATTGACTGATGTCACTTTTCAAAAAATATTTACTTGTGTTCCTTTTGCATCTGTGAGTCTGAGTAAAGAATTGTATGTAGTAAAGCTGTGCTAGATAGATGTGATTGGATAGAAACAGCTCAAAGAGAAGGTGCCAGAGCTTTCTCAGTGGGTTGGGCTTAGGTGAGATTCTATTTGAATAAATTCCATACTGACTACCACCTAGTCTAATGAGATAAGTTCTACTACTGCCAATGAGCAAAGCCAGGTGATAGATATTTTTAGAATTCTGAGAACAATAGAGAGACTGCCATCTCTGGAGCCCTTCCTTTGCTGTAAGGTGGAGTACAAAACTACTGGGATGAATGTGAGATTGCCAAAGCCTCATCTTCATTGTTGAACAGGATCATGCAAGTTAGTCAGTCAATAAGCACTTATTAAGTGCCTACTGTTTGCTAGGCACCATGCAAAGTGCTGAGGAGACAAAAGAAAGGCAAAAGACAGTTCCTGCCCTCAAAGAATTATCTAATGAGGAGACAACATGCAAATGGATGTGTACAAACAAACTATTTACAGCATAAATAGGAGATAATCAACGGAGAGAAGACACTGGAATTAAGAGAGATTGGTAAGGGCTTCCTTTTAGAAGGCTTCAATTTCAATTAGTTGAGTGTTGTCCTTCTTTCTCAAAGAGGATCAAAATGACATCACTATGTTAAAGTCAAGTCATAGTGTCTGACTGTGGCTGATCAGACCAATGCCAGCTTAGAATGCTCTACCACAGGTTGGGCACAAATAGTCCATGTGAACATTTGCCATGGATTCTCCAAATTTTTGTGTCTTTCATTTCTGTTCAGCTACTTCAATTTTACTATGCTCATAGAGCACAGCATCTTCTCTGATGTGGGCACACTGTGCTGAGCCATCCTGTGCCAGTATCTCCATGTCATGCAATGAAATCAATTTTATGGAGAACTCACACAGGGAAAGTACTCACATGGTTGTCAGACAAAGTGATTCAGAGACATTCTTCAGGTCTCAGGAACATTGGAATTGATTATGTGACATGGGAAACACTGGCATAGGACTGTTCAATTTTAACTGGGATTTGAAGGAACACAGGGAAGCCAAGGGGTGGAGATAAGGAGAGAGAACATTCCCAGAATGGGGGAAAGCTGGAGAAAATTTCCTGAGCCAAGAAATGGAGTGTTTTATTTGGGGAACTGCAAGGAAGCCAGAGTCACCAGACTGAGGAGTATGTTTGGTGGAGAGAGGATGTAAGGTATAAGGAAATCTAGACAAATTGAGGGGAAGCTAGGTTATAAAAGGCTTTCAGTGTCAAATAGAGGATTTTTTTTGTTTGATTCTTGATATCATAAGAAGCTACTAGAGTTTATTGAATATATAGGGGGGTGGTTCATGGTTAGAATGGCACATTATAAAAATAACTTTAGTGACTTAATGGAGAATGGACTAGAGTGAAGAGAGATTTATGGCAGATAGACCAATCAGCAGTCTTGCTTACAAGACTCAAAGTCTTACAAGTAATATAGTATAAGTATAAGAAGTTGAAAGTGTGCACCAGAATAGCAGCAGCGTCAGAGGAGAGAAGGCAGCATATTGGGGAGAAAGTGGTTAGTGCAGATGGCCTAGGAGAGAACTGAGGGGTACTGTGATTGGAGATCATGGTATGGATGAAGAGGAGGGTTTGGTATGGAAAGGCAGAAGAAGAAGTAGAAAGTCAATGGACTGTGATAAGGTAAGGTAACTTCAGAGTTGTTGAACATGGAGGTGGTATATTTGTGAGCAATGGCAAGATCAGGGATATGATTGTCTTTGTGTGTGACTGAAAAGAAGCGGGGGCAGGGTAGGAATGGGAATTGAGTTGGTTGATGAACTGGGACGTTACGATGATGAGAGAGTGTCAATATATATGTTGAATTCCTCCAGTATGAGAGCAGGAGTTAGGGAGGAAAGATTGTGAGCCATGTACTAAACCCATTGAAGGAATAAAAAGGAGTATCCTAGAGATCTGTAGCTATTAGAATTTTGACTTGGGTGGAAGATATGTACTGTATGTACCTCAAAGGAGGAGAGGTTACTGAGTGATGGTGTTGATGGGAGAACCTAAAAGTAGCAATGAAGAACAAGAATTCCAACTTCTCTACCTTGACCAGGAAGCCAAAGGGAAAAAGTGAAAGCACAAGCAGCACTGGAAAGGGTAGCCAGGGAGACTATAACATCAATGTGGAGGCAGGTCTCAGTGATAATCAGGAGATAGAAGGAGTGGGAAAGGAAAAGATCCAAGATGAAAGCAGATTTGTTGCCCATGGATCAGACATTCCAGAGGTCATTGCAAAAAGAGTGGGTAGTGTTTAGTTAGTACCTTGGAATAAGTGGATTCAGGAGGATGAGAAAAAGGAATCATAGGGGATAAGGAATAGGGTTTGGATGATGACCTATGGGAGTTCAGAATTACTGGAATGTGTAGGATATGGCCAATTGTGAGTATTTTACTCATTAAGTGAGAAGTGCCTTTCCTCTTCCCAGTAGAGACTAGAAATTAGGCAGGAGAAACAGACAGCATAAGATTGAAGACATTGCTATAAGACAAACAATCAGTTATAAGGCCCCTCCCTTTCTCTTATACTCTTCCCTCCAGAGGCTGGAGATAAGACAGGAAAGGGTTTAGCACAGTGGTTCTAGATCTGTGGGTCGTGACCCCTTTGGGGGTCAAATGACCCTTTAACAGGGGTCATAGGGGTCACCTAAGACCATCTGAAAATACATATTTCTGATATTCTTAGGAACCGAGACAGCTATCCTCTATCTGTCTCCAGGTGAGTCTGCCCACATGCAAATACGTCCACATACAAGTATTAAAGGGTTGCAGCATTAGGAAAGTTGAGAACCAGTGCCAGGATTTGGAAGTCACAGCAGCACCACCTTTCCTATCCTCTTCCTTCAGGAGACTGCTTAGCAGGAGATGGAAGGTTTGCCTACCAGGTGGAGGATGGAAGAGGTGTGCCCATAATGCCTCTTCCTCTTCTCTTTCTTGGCAGCCTACTAGCATTCCCTGATGTTAAAGATATGAGGAAAATTTTCCTCATAGGAAAATTACATAAAACAAGGTATATTGGGTTCATCCTTGAAGAGTTTAAGAATAATACAGAACCACCTTAAATGGTTTAAATTGCAATGGTGTCTAAAGGTACAGAGGTAATGAACTTGATCTTTTGAGTTCTTGTCTGCTTTTTTTTTTTAGCTGTCCATGGCACTTACACTGGCAGGTTTTATTTCATACAAGATCCATGGGTCTTGCTAGTACTTTGGGTAGGCAAGCTGCTCTGTGGTACCTTTCTGATTTTAGCAGAATCATTAAGTAAGTGATAGTTACTTTTCACATCAGTGAAGGAATTAAAATGCAGTCACAGAGACTGTGTTTTCATGGCCTTTGGTAACATGATTTGAAACCATGAGAAGGTACACCAAGTTGTAATGATTCTGTTAGGTAAAGGAAAACAAGGCTATGCAAGCATTTAAATGGTCAGATTAAAAAGTTAATGAAGTATTCAGAAGCCAATAGAGTGAATAAAATGAGACATCAGTGTGGCTTTTGGCAATTTGATTAGGAAAGAAATGAGGCAAGAGTTCCATTTGTGTAGTGAGCAGAGAGAAGGCAAAATGCCTGTAAATAATGCTTATCCTTTGCAATTGTCCATTCCTTGAATTACAGATCAAAGGGTATCATTCATCCCAATTACTTTATATGAAGCATCTATCTTGTGCTGAGAGGGCCCTGTTCTGAGCACTAGAGGAATTACAAAAGTTTGACTAATAGGCCCCTTGTCTTCATGGACAGTCCAGTTTTTGAGGTGGCTATAGGCCATACACAGATAAGACCATGTAAGAAGGAGTGCCCTGTGAGACTTCAGCAATGGCTAATGATCGGAGGTGTGCAAAACCAGACATGGTAGTGGAAAGGGGGAAGGCCTTGATGTGCAAAACAGACGGTTCCCATCCTAGAAGGGGTTGGAAACTTGAATGGTTCATTTATATATGAAAATGCAAGTGAGACAACAAATTGCTTCTAGGACACATTCATAATTATTTACGTAGTCCAGCAGTTCTCAACCTGTGGGTTATGTTCAATTTGTAACTACAAAAATACATCCTGCATATCAGATAGATTCATAACAGTAGCAAAATTAGTTATGAAGTAGCAACAAAAATAACTTGATGGTTGGGGGTCACCACAACATGAGGAACTGTATTAAAGCGTCGCGGCATTAGGAAGGTTGAGAACCGCTGATCTAATCACTTTAGGTCGTTGTTGTTTGCCCTTTGCTTTTGAAGAGGACCAATGACATCGTGGGGTGATGTCTTGACTTGCTTATACACTGGATTTAAGTGAGGCAGAGTTGTGAAAACTTGTCTGCCTCAATCTCTCTTCCAGAGTCACTGAAGTCCAGTGGCAAGACAAAAATCAAGACAATTGCTGATGGCCTGGGATTCAGTGGCTGACCTCAACGTCTTCCATATCTGATCAAACCTCCACAGCACCCACTTCAGCCACTTTCAGGGCTATAGGAACAATTTGTTCCCATTTGCCCATTCCTCAGGTGAAAAACTTCACCTGCTTGGGGTAAACATCCCTCTAACTCACTGACAGGTTTGAGGCCTGTTGGTTACTCTCATGTGGTTTAGGCCGTCTGCTGAGATGGTTTCACAGTTTTACTGAGGGTGTGGTTCCTGTGCATGTTACCGCTTCTTGGAGCCACAGGGGAAAGTTAGGTGCTAGTCCTCCCTGAATATCCAATACACTCTATACAGCCAATCTAAGTACGAGATTCTGAAAGGTGTATGAGAAGTAGAATCACCTGAATTGAGAACAATCATCCTAGGCAAGACAAGTGCTTTACTGAGGAAAGGAGCTTCTGAGCCAAGAAGGACTGTTGAAATAAGAGAGGTTATATCTTCCATATATCCTCCCTGAGGATGGTGAACAACCTCATAGTTGAGACTGTGAGGCAGTCAAAGGGAAAGGTTGTCAGTAGAAAAGAGCGCTGTAACACTTCAGCTGAAGACAGTGCTTGAGGGTGGAAAAACATGACAGCTGCCTACTAAAGAGCAAACCTAAGGAGTCCAATGATTTGACTCCTTCAATAGAGACGCTGTGCATCTGTGCAATCTGTGCAGTCCAGCCTGGCAGTATCCCAGTGGCAAAGGGGCCTTTCTGGCTGCATTTGCCCAATGGAAGAACAGACTGTTCATCCCCATCTGGTAGCCAATGCTCACTGGGAGAGTAGCCTGCCTGGACCAATGTAACAACAAGTAATGCTCCTGAAAAGTCAGAGACTCGGCCAAGTGACTAGTGTGATCCAGTCCAACATAGACTGACTCATCTAGTCGAGGTTTTGTGCCTCATAAGCCGAAAGCCCCAACTGAGCAGCACATCCAGATTAGATGTCAAAGCCCTTTGAAGACCAACCCAGTTGAGCAGTTAAGTGACCATCCATCAGTGAAAAAACTCCATGTCCCATCTGAACTTCATGAGGATCCTCTAGAGAAAGAAAGGACACCAAGGCTTTGAGAGTTCTTGAGTTGTTCAGTTTGTGACCCAGGTGAAGTTTTCTTGGCAAAGATAATGGAGTGGTTTGCCATTTCCTTCTCCAGCTCATTTTTATAGATGAGGAAACTGAGGCAAACAAGGTTAAGTCCCTTACCCAGGGTCACACAGCTAGTAAACGTCTGAAGCCAAATTTGAATTTGTCTTCCTGAGTTCTAGCGTCTGTGCCACCTAGTTGCCCCTAGAGGTTATGGTGGTGGCACAACCAACAAAACTTTAACTTCAGAAATGTTTACCATAGTGACTGGTCTCTATTGTTTTATATCCCAGTCTTATTGTGTATTTTTGGAATTTGGTTTTGCTTCTTGGAGTTTTGTAACTGCTAGTGCCATCCTTACTTACTCTAGGAAATGTACATGAATCAAGATTTCCTGTCAAAGATTTTACATGTAGAATCCTAATGATTGGGATGCTGAGTATTTAAAGTCCCTGCCCAGGGGACTCTCCTGTCTCCCCCATTTCCCAAGATGCTGATGGGTTTTGGGAGAGGGGTTGATTTCTAAGCACCACAAGTATTTCTATGAGGCATTTAATTCCTTCCTCTCTTGAGAAAACAAACCATGTTAATTCTCCTGAGACTTTCCAAATAAGTATTAATTTTCCTTTGCCTTTTGCTTTCATCCCCAAAGCCAACTGGGAAAGTCTCTGTCCTCCAGCTCTCTTCTCAATACTTACTGTATAGATAAAATATCTTAACTGGGCCCTAATGTCTCTGGGGCACCTGGTATCTTAGATAAAACTCTTCCATATCCCCTTTGTTTGCTAACCTTGAGTAAATCTGGGAACATTCCACTCTCCTACTCTCATCCCTCCAGGCAAGACTTTAACTACTACAATGTTTTACATAATGTCTGGTCTCTGTAGTTGCATATTCCTTCTTATTAAGTAGATAAGAATGTTTTTTGCTTCTTCATATTTTGTAAATATAGTACTAATTTTGCCTTACTTTTCTTCTTAAAAATAGCCAAGAAGTCTCTGCGTTTTTTCCCAATTAATAATTTTATAGATAAGTATCCATCTGACAGTCCTATAGCACCTGGAATGATCAATGCCATGCCCCTATCATTAGCTAATTTGGGGCACATCAGGGAGTAGTCCACTTTCATACTCTCATTCCTTTAGTTACTACATTCAAAAACCCCACAGTGTCAATCTGGGAGTAGAGGGAGTAAATAATACCTTAGGATCCACCAATCACCATTTTGGCCCTCTCTCAAAAAGGAGAGGCCATTTTTATTGCACATCAGAGATTATGTTAAGGTTTAAGGTCAGGGAACTACAAAATATTGAGGTTTAAGGTTTAGATTAGGGGTGCTTGAGACCCCAAAATACCAGCACACCTGGTCCTACCAAATGAATTTGACTCAAGTCTTCTCTCAGGCAAAGTAAAGCGCAGTTTAGGGGCCTAGGTATCTGTGACACTTGTATGAGACAAACAGGCCAGAGTAATCTGACACAGAATGAGTCTGCACTAGATCCTTCTTGGCTACCTCATAGAGGTAAGATGGAGTTTATATAGAAAAAATGTGGGCGAGTTCTAGGGGTGGTCTAGAGAAGGAGTGTGGGGAGGGTCTTGAGGAGGAGTCAAGTGAGGTCAGACTCCAGTGATGAGAGATTAAGGGTAGGAAACAGATAGAGGCTGCCTGGAGATGACAGACAATGGAGGGCTAGGGTAGCTTAAGAGGAAGAGATTTGGGTATAGACATTTTGGGAGGATCAAGGGTGGGGGATAGCTGGACAATGGAGAGTCAGTTGGCTAGTACCTGAGATCTGGGTCTAGTGATAATGAAAGGCTTATGGACTCAGACAAATGCCTCATCTAGTGGGAAGATTCAAGGAGAGTTCAAAGGGTTTCCCAGAGCCTGTACCCCATTATTTACACTTTTTCTATGCAAAAAGAGAAAGCTGAGAAGCCATTTTTGGAGCCACCACATCTTCATCTTCATCTTGAAGCAGATTTGGAGGCCTACAGCATCTCATTCTAATCTCCAGATGGCTATAAAGAGTAACCTTTAATTAATCTCCTTTAGACATGTAAATCTCTTGTTTGGATTTCCTCTTCCCATTCCTAGTGTGAATGCTTTGATTAACACTTAATTGCCCATTTGAAAATACATTTATTGCCTAATAAAATCCTGGGGTGGGAACCCCTTAGCTCCAACACACATGACCCTCTAGGTCCTCAAGTGTGACCCTTTGAATCCAAACTAAAGAGCTGAACTTGAGGACCTAGGGGGTCTTGAGGCCACAGGTTCCCCACCCCTGTGATAGGCAAAGGGAATGGATATCATGATTTCATTGATATAAGGATTTAGCATTATATCATATGATTTATTGTGACCTGTAATTTCATTTTATTCATTAAGCTTATCACTTAGCACAGTACCTGACTTATAGTAGCTACTTAATAAGTCCTTATTGACTGATTCTAGAGGTTTGGTTCTCCAAGTATGGTCTGGGACCTCGGCATCCCCAATTTAAAAACTGTGTTCATAATAATATTGCTTCTCTTGATGGTGAAGGCGATGTGTTTGAGATCTGGACCCTAAGAAAGAAAAGCCCCTGTACTTTCCCACAAGGCCCAGGTTCCTGGTATTTGGCTGGGGCAATTGGCCCTTTCCAGTTAATTTGCTGCCCTTTCTTGTCTGCATTTGGCCCCACCCTGGAGGGCCACTTCCTTAATTCCATCTCCATCCTTTCTCTGCTCCCAGTCTTCTGTATTAAAGTGCTCAGATTCCTTAAGTGTCTGGCCAATGTGGCAGATTTTTAGAATCATGCCCGCCCTCTAATGTTCTAATAAAACTTGTTTTTAGCTTAAAGAAAGCTTGGGTTGAATTCATTTGGGCAGGACCCATATGTTGCTCTTTTGGGGTCTTAGCACCTCTAAACCTTACCACCTTGGCTTCTGAGTCCCAAGAAAAATCCCATCATCTCCAGGAAGTCTTTCCCACCCCTCTTAATTCTAATGCCTTCTCCCTCTTAATTGTTTCCTATTTATCTTGTATATAGCTGGTTTGCACAGATTTGCTTGTAGTCTCCCCCTTTAGATTATGAGCTTAGGGAGGACAGACTGTCTTTTGCTTCTGTTTGTATCCCCTTAGCACAGTGCTTGTTATAAAGGTGATGCTTAATATGTTTATTGACTGTGACTAATGTGAAGATATCGAATATTAATATGGTAGATATTTATAGAGATAACCCCCATAAACAAAAACTCCTCGTGCTCCTCAATAAGTTTTAAGAGTCTAAAAGGATCCAGAGACCAAGAAGTTTGAGAGCCACTGGTATAGGGAACTCCCTAGAAGAGGAGAGGCCCTCTGGCCATGCAGCTTGGCCCCTTTTCTCCAGTGTACAATCTTCAAGAGTTGCCTGGATCCCTGAGAGGTTATGACTTGCCCACAGTCACCCACCCCCTACGTGCCAGAGGCAGATCTTCCCAGTTCCAGATGTCAGAAATACCCAATAATCGTACCTGGTCATGAGTGAATTTAGAAGAAAAAAGATTTTTATTTCACGTCATTTCAAACAGGTGATTTGACCTTTTTACCTCTAGTGGAAAGGCTCAAGTACACATTTAAGGTAATTACATAGTCCTTTTTATAATTCATCCAGATTTGAATTTCATGCCTTGAATGCCATTGGTTTATATTTTGGTGTTCATTAAATCCCACCCCTTGACCACATCCTCTCCTTCTCACATTTCAATTCCCCCCTCCCTTACAAGGGAATGCCAAACAGAATGTTTTTAAGTTCTTCCAATTGTCTGCAACAGATAGCATGAGAAAAGGTTTCTACCAATTGCTAATAAATTTGACAAAAGCCTTAGTCTGGGTTAAGAGGCCTAGTCTTTGTGAATGATGCCTGGCCTGGAAGTCCCTTTTGATATGTAGGAAAAGGCCTTCTTAGGCATGCTGATTTGCCAACCTCCCCCATTCTTTTCTATACAAGCAGTTTTTGTCTCTGACATTAGTCATCAGTATGGCTTCAAATAATTCAGTCATGTTTTACACAAGACTGGTTCTTGATTTGCTACTGCCAAGCTACCTCTCTCTGTCAAGCAAAAGAATTGAAATGTAGGAAAAGCTATCAAGTCTCTTCCTCATTTTCAGCATCCTCAAACCCAGGAAAACCTTCACTCTACTTGTTTTAGCAAGTGCATCTAGTCATGCAGTCCAACACCCTCATTTTACAGACAGAAAAACTGAGGCCTTGTAATGGTAATGGAATTTAAGGATCCCCCTGTACTGGCTTGGTTTTTGGATTCAGTGTTGAAACCCAGAGCTTGTGAATCCCACTTGTAGGATGGATTTGTTGATGTGACGAAAGAGGGCTGAATTGGGAGGAGCTGGTGCAGTTGATTTAGATAGAAGGCCCAAACAGAGAGAGGCAGAAGAACTTTGGGGGAGCAGCTTTGTGGAGGCAGAAAGAGAAGAGAATTCCTGGGGTCCAGAGCTGCTGAGAGAGACTGCTGAGGGTCAGTTAGAGCTGCCCAGGACTTTTGAGAGCTGCCACCCAGAGCTGTCGAGAACAGAGGAGGCACAACTGTAGTGCTGATATTTTTTTTCTGTTTTGATGTTGTTTTTGCCAGATTCATCTGCTGATGAAGGACGGTGCTGTTGTTGCAGAGGTCCTGGAAGCTTGTTGTTAGTTCAGAAGCCCTGAAAAAGGGTTTTCTTGTTGCATGTTTACAGAAATCCTGGAAGAGGGTCTTGCTGATGTTTTCAGGGGTTCTGAGACTGTTCTGCAGGTAGAGAGAGAATTGAAGAGGACACTGGCAATGTATCTTGGGGCTTTGTTAAGTTTTGTCTCTCCAGGAGTAGAGATTGCTGAGAACTTGCCTCGGGTCAAGATGAAGAAAAGACCTCTCTTTGGGTATCAAGTGCTGTGATGACATCTTAACCTTATTGTAGCTTAGGAGTAGATGGCCTTTGTGCTTTCCACTGCCCCTTTTGAGAAGGTGCTTGGTGTTATCTGACGATAATAGTAAGTTGGTTGTGATCCAGGGGTGGGAAATTTTTGACTTTTTGTGCTCTGTAACTGACCAAATGAATGTAATTTGTTTATGATTGGAAACTAATCTCCATTTGAGAAGAAAGTTATATTCTGATTTTGTTTTTTTCTGTGAAAGTTTTGCCTTAACTTGTCACTGAATAAATGGAGAGTTAGTATGCTGGTATTCTGAACCTTGGAAGTAGCCTTTGCTTGGCATTATAGGCCTAGAAAAGTGAAACAACTTCCTCAGGGTCCTTCAACTCAGCCACTGGAACTCCAGGTTCAGAATGCTCACCATCACCTCATGCTACCTTTCTGTTTGCATACAGAATCCTAGGATTTTTGAGCTGGAAGACTCTTCAAAGAGAATTCAGGCCACTCATCGATTTGCATGTAGAATACTGTGGTAAACAATCATATGAGGAAAAAAAATTCTTTTTAGCAAGAGTGCCCTGGACTTGGTCAGTTTGCTTCCATAAACAATGGGACTGTGATTTGCTTCTGAACATGAGAGGCTAGTGCCGGGGAATCATTATTTTAACAACCCCTTATTACCCACTCTGTGCAAAGCTCTGTTCTAGGACTGAGAGTGACAAAAAAATAAAACAAAAAACCACAACAGCAACAACAACAAAACCCCAAAGCTCTGACTACTGCCTGCTGGGGTAGTAGAATCAGTTGGTTGACAATTATTATTGTGCTGTTATAATGCAAAAGCAAGGCAGTCCCTGCTCTATTATACATTTCTATACCATTTTACTGTTGACAAAGCATTTTTCCTCATAATGATCTTGTGAAAGAACTGGAAATTGAGGGGATGCTCACCAATTAGGGAATGGCTGAACAAGTTATGGTACATGACTGTGATGGAATACTACTGTGTTATAAGAACTCAATGATTTTAGAAAAAACATGGAGAGATTTACATGAACTAATGAAGAGTGAAATGAGCAGAACCAAGAGAACATTGTATACAGGAACAAGACTATTGTTTTAAGAACTACTTTGAGCAAACAGGTTATTTTGACTATGATAAAACACCAAATTAACTTTTAAGGACATATGAAGAAAGACACTATCCGCGTCCAGAGAAAGAACTGATAAATAGAAATACATATAGAACAATTTTACATATATGTGCTGATTTGTGTCTAATAGTGGGGGTTGTTGATTTACCTGACAATTTTTTGTATATTTGAAAGGAATAGCAAGTTGTGCATAGCAGATTTGTAGTTTCATGTGCAATCATCTTTTTTATTATACTATATTATGGAAATGCTTATGTTATTCTAAAATAATGATCTTGTGGTGGCAACCATTATGGACATTTTAGAGATGAGGAAACTGATGCTAGAGTGGTTCTATGATTTGTAAATGAATTAAGAAAGAATGAATCAAAAGCCATTTATTAAATACTTGCTATTTCTAACCACTGTTTTAAGCCTAAGTAAAGATGGAAATACAAAAGACAAATAGAGGGACTTTATAATTCCAGTAGGAGAAAAACACAATCTGAGGACTGATGGTTAGGGAAAGGGATTTTAGCTTGGGAAGTTATTGGGATGGTGAGGGGAACCCTGAGGCGATTGATGTGACCTTTCCAAAAGCTGTGGTTTTTTTGATTTCCATTCCCAGAGCAGAGTAGAAAGTGAGGAGAGAAGAGGAAGGGCAGGGAAATGACCAGGATGAGGCATGGTTGGTGTGTGGGGCTAGATAGATAGAGAAGGCTCTTGCCAATCATATTCAGGGGAGGAAGAGTGTGGCGTGGTGGGTGATGGGTGGACAAGAGAGGCACTGAGCTATAGAGTAAGATGGCCCTAGGGGAGACTAATGCACTATGAACTTGGGCAATATCATGTCATTTGGCTGATGTCTATTGACTTATCTTGAGGCTGTCAAACTCCTTCCAGCTTCAACAGGCTCTGGTTCCCTGGTCTGGTTAAATACTAAATATTTGAGTACTAGGTATTTTGGGACAACAGGCAGTATAAGGTGAAGATATAATGACTAACATAACATTAAAAGGTTTAAATAATAATTTTCCTCCCCATCCCCTTTGTATTTTTTTAATTATTGTTACAAGAGGCAAAATGGTAGAGAGGGAAAGGAACTGGCCTGGAAGCAGGGAAGGCCTGGATTCAAATTCTGTCTTTGACACGTACCAATTTTTTTTAATTTAAATTTTTATTTATTTATCTATTTTTGACACATACCAATTAATGGAACCCAAGGAAGTCACTTAACTTGTCATGGTTCTAGACAACTCCAGGACTGGAAGGTGCTGACCTGCATTGGTAGAGAGAGATACCACACCAGGAAATTCTCTGTATCAAGAAAATTACAGATCCAGTCCTCACCTGTAACCTTAACTGACTCACTCCTGGGGATAACTGGCTGGTTCTTAAAGAGAGGGAGAGGCAATGAAGGTTTTTTTTCTTTTAAATTAAAGAACTGCTCTACATAACAATAGCAGAGATGCTAATGGAAATTATGTGGTTCATTGTCAAATGAAAGTTAATAACTGGCCTCCTCTTGACATTTTTTAAGTACCTCAAGGGTGTTTTCAAAAGTTTTATTGATTTTTGTTGTTGTTGTTGTTGACATTACAAACATTTACACACCCTCCCCTATTTCTTGAGAAAGTTCTTGTAACAAAGCAAAACAATTAAACAACACTAATAGCACATTGATTTTATCTGAAAGCACTGTGAGATTCTGCATCTGTAGAAGAGAGAAGGAAAAAAGCACTTATTCACTCCCTATGTGTCAAGTATTTTGTTAACCAATTGACAAATATTATCTCATCGGGGCCTCATAACAACCTTGAGGGTAGGTAATATTAGATGCACTTTACAACTGAGGACACTGAGGCAGACTGAGGTTAAATAACTTGCCCCAAATCACACAGATTGTAACTATCTCAGACTGATTTTGAACTCCTGTCTTCCAGACACAGTGCTCTATGCATTGTACTGTCTCTAAACCTGCGCTTGGTACATAGTAGGTGCTTAATATTTAACCACTATGATTGGAAACTAAGACATTTTGACATTTAATGTGATAAATATGAATAAATGTAACCTACATAAACATAAGCTCTATTTTTCATTGTTTTTGAGAAAGAATTAAAAGAAATTTATTTTTTCTTCTTTCTCACATCATAAAAAAGAGAGAAAAAATTCCTTGCAACAAATACGCAGTCAAGCAAAACAAATTTTCCCATTGCCTATGTATGTGTATATAGATACATATATACATTCACATATGTGTATGCTTGTATATGTGCTTGCATGTATATGTGTGTGCATAGACACACATGTACATTCACACACACATGTACTTACATACACATGCATGTATGTGTGTAGACACACATGTGTGTGCATGCATATGTGCATGTGAATACGTATATATTCATATAAATATGTCTGTATGTGTATACATGTGCACCTATGTATATGTGTCTGTATATACATATACATTCACATACACATGTATGTGCGTGTGTGCATACATATATGTATATACACATGTCTCATTCTACACTCTGTTGAGATGAATAGTAATTTTCATCACTGATCACTTGAAATCATGAACGGGCATTTTAGTGATCATAATCCTTATAGTTTTCAATGTTGTTCATTTCATTTTATCTTTTTGGAGGGGGGAAGGCAAGGCAATTGGGGTTAAGTGACTTGCCCAAGATCACACAACTAGTTGAGTGTGAAGTGTCTAAAACAGAATTTGAACTCAGATCCTCCAGACTTCAGGACCCACGCTCTATTCACTGCACTACCTTGCTACCCCTAAAGTTGTTTATTTTTACATAGTTTTCCTTATTGTATAAATTAGTTTCCTGGTCCTGTTCATTTCATTCTTCATCAGTTCATAGAAGTTTATTGTTAATTTTTAATATTCATGTTAAAGTATAAATTGTTCTTTTGGTTCTGCTTACTTCATTCTGTATCAGTTCATATGTCTTTCTAAATCTCTTTGAAAGCATCTTTTCCCTTATTTCTTACAGCACAAGAGAATTCCATCATGTTCACATGTCACAATGTGTTTAGCAGTTCCTCAATTTTTGGATGTCTCTTTAATGTACAGAGATTTTTTTCCCACCACCATAAATATTTTTCCATGTTTAGGAGCTTTTTCTGTTTCTTTCATCACTTCGGGATATAGACCATAGCTCAGTCAAAAGGTTTAATAAGTTTTTTGTGTATAGTTCCAAATTGCTTTCCAAAATAGTTGTTCCCATTTGCAGGTCTACCAATAGTTTATCAAGGTACCCATTTAACCACATCCCCTACAATCTTTATTATCTTTTTTTTTTTTTGGTTCTCTGTCAATACGGTAGGCATGAGGTTTCGTTTTTCTAATTAGTAATGATTTTGAGCATTTTTTTTCATATGGCTATTGATAGCCAGGCTTCCTCTTCTTAAGAACAGCCTATTCATATCCTTAGACTATTTATCAATAGGAAAATGGCTCTTATTCTTATAGATCTGAATCAGTTCCTATATACCTTAGAAATGACATGATTATCAGAGATAAGTTACAAACATTCCCTCCCCTTCCCCCCGGTTTGTTTTCCTTTTTATTTTGGCTTTATTAGATTTTATTATATGAAATCATTTCAATTTTATATAATCAAAATTATCCATTTTATCATCTGTGATCCTCTCTATTCCCCCCTCCTTTTTTTTTTTTGGTCATGAACGTTTCTCCTATCCATAGGTCAATCTGACAGGTAATTTTTCCCATGTTTCTCTAATTTGTTTATGATCTGACCTTTTTATAGCCAGGTCACGTATTTCTTTGGAACTTATCATGGTATAAGTTGTGAAGTGTTGGTCTAAATATAGACTCTTCCATATTGCTCTACAATTTTCTCAGCAGCATTTCTCAAATAGTGAATGCTTATCCCAATATCTTTAGTTTTTGTGTTTCTTTAACACTGCATTTCTACATACATTTTCTTCTTTGTATCGTATACCTAATCTGTTCCACTGGTTGATTTCTCTACATTTTTTAACCAGTAGTAAAAATATTTTTAAAATGGCCACTTTTGTCATTTGAGATCTGGCATTGTTAAGTCCCCTTTGTTCCTGCTTCTTTTAATTATTTCCCTTGAGATTCTGGACCTTTTAAAACTTTATATAAATTTTATTATCCTTTAGTTTAATTAGCATGGCATTGAACAAGTAAATTAATTTAGGTAACTGTCATTTCTATTATATTAGCTCATTCTACCCATGATAAATGAATATTTTCCCAAGTATTTAGGTCTGTCTATTTTTGTAAGTAATGGTTTACAGCTGCATTTATATAGTCCTTATAGGTATCTTGGTAAATAGATCCCATTACCTTTTTTATATACTTTATATGTTTTACATATTATGTAGTATTTTAAAAGGGAATTTCTCTTTCTATCTCTTCTATCTGCTGGGTTTTATTGGTATTACATACAAATGCTGATGACTAGGGTGGATTTTTTTATATCCTGAAAGTTTGCTTAGTTATTGTTTTAAATTAATTTGTAGTTCACTTCTTCAGGATTTTTAAGTGAACCATCATATCATTGGTAAAACATTATATTTTTTTCATTTTCTCTTCTTGTTTCTTCATTTCTTTTTCTAATCGTATTGCTATAGTTAGGGTTGCTAGTACTATATCAAGTAGAAGTAGTAACAGTGTACATCTTTGTTTTTGCCCCTGATCTTATTGGAAAGGATTCTAATTCATTTCCATTGTATATAAAGATAGCTCTGAGTTTTAGAAATATACTACTAACCATTTTAAAGAAAAGTCCATTTATTCCCATGTCTTCATTTTTTTTAACTAGGAAAGAATGTTATATTTTGTCAAAAGTCTTTTCTGTATTTACTGATATAGTCACATGATTTTTGTCATTCAAATGATTCATTAAGTTTATAATTTTCCTAATATTAATCCAGCTCTGTATTGCTGCTATAAATCTAATCTGCTCACGGTTTAATTTTTGTGATATATTGTTTTAGCCTCTTTGGAAGTATTTTATTTTTTTTCTCATCTATGTTCTTTAGGGAAACTGTTTTGTAATTTTATCTTTCTCTTTTGACTATGGTTTATGAATCAAAATCATATCTATGTCACAGAAGGAATTTGGTAGGACTTCTTTTAGTATTTTTGCCAATAATTTATGTGGTCATTGTTATTAATTGTCCTTTGAATGTTTAACAGGTTCACTTTTGAATTCATCTGATTCTTGTGGTTTTTTGGAAGTTTTGTTTATAACTTGGTTAATTTCTTCATCTGGAATTCCCTATTTCTTGTTCTGTTAATATAAATATTTAAAATTGTAACTGTTAATGTATTTCGTTTAAATTCTTGACTTTAATGGCGTAAAGTTATTCAACATAGTTTCTCTTTTTTTTTTTTTACTGTACTTGGCACAATGTCATATCGTTTCAGAGTTTTAACGATTTAGCATCTAACCTTTTCACTATCTCATTCACCTTACTCTGGGCATATTCTAATTTGTCTATGCCCTTCGCAGAATTAGCATCCAGAATTGAACGTAATACTTCAAAAATGCCCCAACTGGGGACACAGTATAGAAGAACAGGGATAGATATTATGGGATAGTAAGATTTAATTTTGACAGTTATTAAAGAACATAATGAATAAATTCAGCTTCAGTTTCATTTGTGCCCAGAACTACATTCTGAGGGAGAATTTAACATCAGTTTACATTACTTAAAACAAACATTTAAAAAAATTGCATACAAAACACTCTCTGGGTTTATAAAAAGGTTTTCACATATTGTTTAAATACAACATTAGGTTGCTTGTCAAACAGGGGCTAATGATCATGGCTTGCTTTAAAAAGCATTTGCTTCTAAATGGAATACAAGGCCATCTATTTTAGTACACGTAATTTCTGTACACATGGAACTATTTTAACATCAAAAGTTATGATGAATAGATGTCAAACCCTGTGTCAGTGTCCTGGTTTAAATTGCCTTGGGACCTTACATCATAAACTCCTTTAATACTAAGTGATGTGAAATGTAATTTAGATAGGACATTAATGGAGTATAATAAAAACACATTTTGCCATCGCTATGAATGACCTACATGTGTATTTGTTACAGCTATGTTTGCTTTTTGTTATTGTTGGGTCATTTCAGTCGTGTCTGATTCTTTGTGATTCTATTTGGGATGATTGTGGCAAAGATTCAGGGGTAGTTTGCTATTTCCTTCCTGAACTCATTTTATAGATGAAGAAACTGAGGCAAACAAGGCTAAGTGACTTGTTCAGGGTCACAAAGCTAGGAAGGATCTGAGGCCAGATTTAAACCCATGAAGATATCTTCCTGACTCTAGGCCTGGCACTCTATCCATTGTACCACCTAATTGCCAGCAAGTTTGCTTTTAGAAATATTTTAAAACATTTTCTATCACAATTATAGAAATATAAAAAACTTTTAAAAATGTTATACTCAAGTTTATTTAAAGGGCACTGGCATGGGGATTGGTTGTAAAGCACCTGTACTTGACTTCTCCCTCATCTCATTCCGGAATTCATTCCTAACAATCAGGCTTCTGGGACAAAATTAATCTCTTTCTCCTTTAGGAAAAGATTCTTCCCCTAGAGGACCAGCATGAAATTGTAGAGAGGCAGTTGACCCAGGCCACACAGGGGGACCTCAGTTCAAATTCCATCTGTCACATACTGGTAAGTGTGACCCTGAAGAAGTCACTTATTTGCCAATGTCCCAGGCAAATCTTTAAGAGTAGGTCACAAAAAAATTGATCTACATTGGTGACAAGGAATTTCCTCCTCAGAGGTGCCCTCATCAATGAAATCTTGAATGGACCTGGTACTGACACCTGGGGAAGACCTTAATTTAGGAAGGCCAAGGTCAGTACTTCATCCAGGACCATTGTCTATTGTCTTGACCTTTGTTTTGTCACTGTACTTTGATGACTCTGGATGAGAGAGTGAGGCTGATCACTTTGCACAGCTCTGCCCCCTTCTATCCAATTTATGTGCAAGTCAGGACATCACCCAGATGCTGCCATTGGTTCTCTTCAAGAATGAAGGATGAACAGAAATCAGATTCTGGCAGAAAGAAAGGAGGAGAGAAAGAAAGAGAGGAAGAAAGAAAGAAGAAAGGAAGGAAGAGAGAAAGAGAGGAAGAAAGAAAGAAGGAAGGAAGGAAAGAAGGAAGGAAGAAAACTATAAGATGATTTCCTAAAAAAGCTGTTACTAGGGATAACAAGAGAGACATTTTTCTAAGATATAGCAAAGACATCATATTTTTAATACTTAAAAACTACTCTCCATGGCCTATAGAGCATCAAGTTGAGTGTGTTACAGGAAATGTTGATAAGTCTTTGGCAAATAGTTTTTAGTTCAGGCACTCAAAAATGAAGGTTCCTAGTATTGAATGAGATGGGCATCCACAACTCTTCGCCATCCTATGAGGACCACTAGGCCTTTGCTTCTGTCCTGCCTGTACATCAGTAGTGTCAAACTTAAGTAGAAATAGGGGCCACTAAACCATAAAAAAGAATCCCTGTTGGGGTGCTTATTGGCTTAGTTTTAAAATTTATATATACATATGTGTGTGTTTTCTTGTATTTTTATTTGTTAAACATTTCTTAATTACATTTTAATCTGTTTCAGGCCCTCAGGAGTGTTGCAGCCCAGTGTGGTGCTTGATGCCTTTACTTTCCACCATGTAACCTACTTAAGGAACTAAAGCCCTCTTAGTCTTGCAGTTTGATTTGCTGCTACACCCTTAGAACTCTTGGGTCTTTTGATTTGCCCTGTAACCGAATTTCTTTTTCTCCTCATTAAATGAAAGTGTAAGTTTCTTGAGAACAGAACTTGTGTCCCTTTTTCTCTTTGTATCCTCAGTGCTTAGCAATGTGTATATAATCACTTCAAACCTAAACTAGCCTATAATTCTGGACTCTCTGTCTCTGCTCTAAGGCCTTTCTTTTCCTGTTGGAGACACTTATTCCTTTCCAATATCTTCCTCCAATTTCCACTCAAGGAAGTACCTTTACCAAACATGATTACTTCAAATTAGAGCCAGCCAAAGACTCTCCAGACTATTTCTCTAATTTGCCCCCCACCATTTCAGCTTCCTTTATGTATTGTCATATATAAAGCATTATAGCATGTGTTCATTGAGGGCAGGTACTATCTTTCTTTTTGCTTGTATTTATATGTCCAGGGCTTAGTGCAGTGAACCTCCACAACAAATCTCTCTCTGCTTTCCTGTCTCTGTCTCTCACTTTCTCTCCTTCCCTCTCCCCCTCCTTTTCTGTCTCTCTCCCTTTCTCTTTCCCTCTCCCCCTTCCTCTGTAACTGTCTCTCTGTCTCTCTCACTGTTCTGTCTGCCTTCTAATCTCTCTTTCTGTCCCTTTCCCTTTCTCTGTCTCTCTCTAGTAAATGCTTCACAAATGATTTTTTGTACATTTATTTAAATTTAAATTTTTCCAGTTTATTTATTTTTAGTTTTCAACATTCACTCCCATAAGATTTTGAGTTACAAATTTTTCTCCCAATCTTTCCCCTACCTTCCACCCCCAAATAGCAAGCCTACTGAATATCCCTTCCCCCAATCTGTTCTTTCTTATATCCTCCCCTATCCCCTACCCCCAACTTCCTAGTGGGGCAAGATGGATTTCTTTATACCAGTACCTGTATATCTCATTTCCCAGTTGCATTGTACATTTATTCTAAATAGCTGCATTCTCTGGATAGATTTTTTAAAAAAAAAATCAGACTTAAAAACTGAGGATACAGAAAGAAAGAGCACAAGTCCTGTTTTAAAGGAACTCACACTTTATGTAGCAAAGACAACAAAGAAAAAGAGTTCTTCATGGGTAGCTCCTTCTACCAATGTAGGTCAGCACATTTCTTACAATTTATAGTCTTAGATTATTATCTGGAACACTGAGGTTAAGTTACTTACCTAGAGTTACACAGTCAGTATGTGGTGGAGACAGTACTTGAACTTGATTGAATCTTCCTGACTCTAAGGTCCACTTTCTGTCCACTATGACCTGCTACCACTTTAGGTTCTATTGTTGTATTGTTATTGTTGTTGTTGTTGGGCTTGTCCTTTGTTCATGAAGAGGACCATGACATTAGGAAACAATGACATGACTTGCAGTTGACTTGGATTTGAGTGAGGAAGGGCTGTACAAGGTCACCAGCCTCACTTTCTCTTCCTGAATTATCTGAGTCCAGTGGTCAGATAATCAATCAGGATGACTGGAGATGGCCCAGGATGCAATGGGAGACCCTGGCCCTTTTAGGGCTAAGGCCTTTAGTCTTCTTTTAGAACAGCAGTTCTCAACCTTCCTAATGCCATGACCCTTTAATACAGTTCCTCATGTTGTGGTGACCCCCAACCATAAAATCATTTTTGTTGCTGCTTTATAACTGTAATTTTGCTACTGTTATGAATCTTAATTTAAATATCTGATATGCAGAATGTGTTTTCATTGTTACAAATTGAATATAACCCACAGGTTGAGAACCACTGTTTCAGAGGGAGAGTAGACTAGAGCACCTGAGCACCTACTGAACTACTGTAATGAACAACCTTTCCCCTTTTGGAACACTGAATACTTGACTTTGGAAATATGTCTATTTTGCAAATCTCTTATCAGAATGGTAAAAATAAATGTGGAAATGGGAAGAGAATTAGGATTTATGTAGTACCTAATATGTGCCAGGCACTGTGTGAAACACTTTACAAATATCGTTTCCTTTGAGCCTCATACCTACTCCATGAGGTGGGTGCTGTTACTGTCCCTGTTGTACAGTTGAAGGAACCGAGGTAAACAGAGGTTAAATGACTTGCCCAGGTTTGCATACTAGTAGTAAATTTTGTTATTGTTAATGATGATCATGGTGGTCATTGGATCTCATTTTAATAAATAGAATAAATTTTCCTTTTGGAAACAGCATTACTTGATCAACAGGAAGAGAATGCGAACATTGTGTTTAATAAATGTTTGTTGAATTAAATGGACACTTTGTACACTCTTTTTGTTTCATATCTTGAAGCTTTGAAGTTAATGATGCTGCAATCATAATCAATCAGTCATCTAGAAGTTCCAATAGGATCTTCTCTTTCCACCTCCTTCAAATGTTGAAGGCTAACTATTTTTGTGCTGCCCTATTCTGTAAAGTTCTCTGAGCACGATCAGTGCTGTATGGCACACAGAGGCTGAGGGGAAGACAGCCTTCTCCAGACTGGCCAAGATTAAACTGTAACTCATTTGAAAACTTTGGGTTTTATGGAGTTTTTTTCCCTATACTGTTGTTTTGATTCTACAGAGCTTAATCTCACACAACTATGACTTTAATGCCTTTTCTCTTTTGTTCTTTTTGTTTCTCTTCCCATAACTTTGTTTTAAAGCATTTTCAGATTTTCTTTCATATGCTGTTCTTATCTAGTCACTATTTGTTTCACAGTCTCTTTGGACCCATAGAGTCATAGATTTTTAAAGCTGCATATTTTTTCATTCCCAATTCTCCTTTTTTTTTTTTGGAGTGTGGATGGACTGGATGAGATTTCATCTATATCAAAACTCATTTCATCACACACACATACGTGAAATGATCTTATAGATTTGCACAAAACAATGAAGAGTAAAATGAGCAGAACCAGGAGAACATTATGTACAGTAAGAACCATATTAATGAACAATTTTGAGTAAGTCATTTTGACTGTTGTAACTACCCAATACTACAAATAACACATGAAAGATCCAGAGAAAGAACTGATGAATAGAAGTACATATAGAATGACTTTATATATATATGTGTGTGTGTGTGTGTGTATACATATATACACACATACATACATACAGACACACACATGTATATATTATATGTACATATTTGTGTCTAATGGTAGCCATCTATGGGGGAAGTAAAAAAAGAAAAAAGTATTACTTGATAACTTTATTACATATTTAAAAAGAATATCAAGTTGAACATAATAAATTTGCAGTTTCATGTCCAATATTTTTTTTTCTATTTTACTATGCTAAGGAAATGTTTGCTTTATTTCTTAAGTTAATAATAATAATAATAATAAACAACTCCAGGTACTGAGACTCTCTATTGCTTCATATTACCAGCTTAACTGTAACTTAATAGTCTTACCAAGTTGCCTGGGGGTACTGAGAGGAAAAGTGACTTGTTCATGATACAGCCAGTATGTGTCAGGGGTTAGTCTTCCTGACTTGAAAGCTGGCCATTTCTTCACTAAATCATGCTTTTTTTCTTTCTAGATCATGTTCTTATTACATATATAATGTTTCTTATGATTTTTCTTTTATAAAAAAATACCCTTCAAGTAAAATTCTCCTAAGAGTGAGATTTCACCTAGAAACGTATGTACCAATAGGATTATAAAAAGAAGGAAAGTTAAATTCATAATGGTGCTTCAGTGATCATCATAGGGCTGGTTCCTGGGTATATAAGTCTTGGACAGTGAACTTGATACAAAATTAAATAGATGGGGAAATGGGTTTGATTGTGTTTGGGAAATTATGAACTCCTTTGTGTGATCCCTGGTTTCTTTCTGAAATGAAATATCACCTTTTTCCCATTTAGTATATTTTTCAGTAATACTTAGATGACTTTAAATAATGGAATACCACAGTGTTGAAGGAATCAAAATTATGTATCATTTAAAGTGGAATGGAGGGATGCCTGGCAACTTAAAAGGACTAAAGCCTATAGTACCACTTTTAAATTACACACAAGAGATTTGGTGGAAAGTCCTAGCATGTTACATTGACTCCCATGCAGGATTTACAGAAGGAAATGGATGAGTAATGAGCAGACTGTGAAAGTGTGGATGGTTTTTAATTGGTGTTGTTGAGGGCATACCCATAGATATGAGATCACAAACCTACTCATCTATTTCAATGCTTTCATGATCATTTCCAGCTTTCAATAATTTACCATTATCCCCCTTGATGGTCCACATGGACAGATTTCTATAATGTTTGTTTTATTTGGGTGTGTATACAGAAGAACAAGCTCTATAGAGAAATGATGATTGGAGATTAGTTTATGTTTTCCTTTTTTTTTTTTTTGATAGGAATTTCCAGGAGAGATTTTGATCTACTTCACATTTTAAGACCGCTTAAAAGTAAGATGTTAGTCAATAAAAAAATAAGAGGTTAGAAATTGTTTGCTCTTGACCTGTAAATCACTATAAATGATTAAATAGGAACATTTAAAAAAGGAGCTCTGCTTCAAATTGTGCTCTGTTTATGGTGAATGTTTGAACTGCAACTAAAAATAAGCAAGGACAGGTTTGTAACAAATGAAAAAACTCTAGAGACAGAATTTCTGGGTAACCAATAATCAATTTATTATTCAAGATGGCTAATAAACAACAAATTGATGGTCCGTGGTTTCACGGGTAACCAAAGACAAAGGACCTGAAAAGACCAGGAGCTTTAATTTACTTTTGGGCAAGTGGGTGCCTCTGACAAGTGAAAATCAATCTTGAATGGTGAACAGTTAATGGGAGTTAGGAGTGTTCAGCTCCTTCTGCTTAGAATGTAGCTTCATCGCTTTTCCGGCTGGCCGCGCGGAGCGCGCAGGGTCAGGTAAGCTGAAAGTCCCCGAATGGGTGGACACGGTCAAGCTGGCCAAGCATAAGGAGCTGGCGCCCTAGGACGAGAACTGGTTCTACACGCTGGCGGCCTTCACCGCCCGGCACCTGTACCTCCGGGGCGGCGCCAGCGTGGGCTCCATGACCAAGATCTACAGGGGGGCGCCAGAGCAACGGGGTCATGCCCAGCCACTTCAGCCGGGGCTCCAAGAGCGTGGCCCGGAGGGTCCTGCAGGCCCCAGAGGGGCTCAAGATGGTGGGGAAGGACCAGGACGGGGCCGGAAGCTGACACCTCAGGGACAGAGAGACCTGGACAGAATTGCTGGACAGGTGGCAGCTGCCAACAAGAAACATTAGGACAAACCACACCAGATTCATTAATAAATTGCCTTGTTCTTAAAAAAAAAAAAAAAAAAGAAAAGAAAAAAGAATGTAGCTTCATCATGAGACTCCAAGGAAAAACCCAAAGGAACAAAGACCTCCCCTTGAAGACCTATTAAAGAGGCCTATTCACAGAATGGGTGTTATCTCACTCACAATGAGAACTTGAAAAGACTGTAGCCTTAAAGGGTCAGTGTCTCCCATCACACCCTGGGCCAACTCTAGTCATCCTGATGAGTATCTGACCACTGGACTCAGATGGCAATAGACAGTGAGGTTAATGACCTTGAACAGCCCTCACTCACTCAAATCAAAGTAACTCTAGTCATGTCATCACCTCCCTGATGTCAGGGTCCTCTTCCAGAATGAAGAACAAACACAACAACAACAGCAACAAATCATGAGACTCAACTGCCTTCTACAGTCCAGATGGAGGAATCTATCTGCCCTCAGGGCTTTGGTTCTGTTTACACTCCCAATAAGTGTCCTAGTTGGGTGGAGTGCTGCCCAAGATCAGGAGCATGTTCTGAAAGGATTAGAGCAGTCCTTCTCAACCTGTGGGTTATGTTTAATTTGTAACAATGAAAATGCATCCTGCATATCAGATATTTACATTACAATTCATAACAGTAGCAAAATTACAGTTATGGAGTAGCAACAAAAATAATTTTATGGTTGGGGGTCACCACAACATGAGGAACTGTATTAAAGGATCGCAGCATTAGAAAAGTTGAGAACCAGTGGATTAGAACAATTTCATCAGCCGTATCCTCTAGAGACTGGCTGATGGACCTACAGGGGCTTCTCCTTGAATGAGGAAAGAAAAAACCTGAATCCTCATTAATAATGGGCTATTAATATAATAGAAAATAATCATTTCTCTCATTTGGGATTCCTAGTGCTATACGTTTAGCATAGAAATCAGCAATAGATAAATCAAACTTCTTCCTGCAACCTCACCAGGCTAGTACTCCACAGGGTGAATGATAAATGTAAGCTTCCAAAGCCTGTGTAATCATCTAAGTATTGCTTATGTTCCATGAGGATGACTTCATTTATGTAGATATGTTTTCAAGAGATAAATGACAAACCACTAACAGCATAAGTTGTCTTGATATCTTGTTTAATTCAATAATTTCCTATGAAACTAGAGGCCTGGATCTCTATCAGTCCGGATTGGTGAATTTAGAGTCTCTTACTTTACAATCTTGAGAGGCAGAGTAGTATAGCTAGCAAGGACCTTTGGACTGGAGTAAGAAGTACTAAGCCTGAGTCTCAACTTCAATAGCTGTTGATTGTTTAACTCTAGGCAATATCCCCTTTGAGCTTCAGTTTCCTCATCTATAACATGGGGATAATTATACTTTGCCACTTAGATCATATGATATCATGGAGAGGACTGTAACCATATTGTATATTCAATGTAAGCTATTATTATTTTAAAGATGTTAGATACCTTTTCCTCCACTCCCCTCCCTTCCCTTCCTTTCCCTTCCCTTCTTGTCTCTTCCCTTCACTTTTCCTTCCCTTTACTTCCTGAGAAAAAGTTTTAGTAATATCCTTTGCCTTTATACCAGTCTAATTTATGAAAATCTCCCTCTTCCCACTGAACCTTTCCTTGTAACAGAAAAAAAGTTTAAAACAAAAACAGATGATTCAGGAATAGCATTTGAGGGTGTATATAATATTTTACTATTCTAATCCCACAACTCTTGTTTATAGGAGGGAGCTATATGTCACAATTGTTTTTCCTTTTGAGACCATTATTGGTTTTTCCAGTTACTTAGAGTTCAATTTCCTCTTCTTATCTACATTGTTGTAGCCATTTATATAATGATTTGTCAGCTATGCTTATTTTATTCTGAATCAATTAATACAAAGCTTTCCACATTTCTCTGATTTCTTTGTTTTTGTCATTTATGACTCCACAAGATTCCAATATAATCCTGTATTTTTTTCCCCTTGGACATTTCCTACTTGATGGGCATATAATTTGTTTCTAGTTCCTTGTTACAACAAAGATTGTTTTTCTGAATGTTTTGGTGTTTATTTTTTGTTTTTGTCCACCTTACGTTGCAGACTTAGTGGTGGCCATCTGGCTCTTTTCAGGTTGGTTGTTGGGTGTTTTTGGAAGCAATGTCAACCGCAGATGACATTCTGCTAGAATGCTACAAATCCTTTTGGGGTAACTTTTGATTTATCATTTGGATCAGAGGGAGATAGACAGGTAAATCCTTTTATTGTCAAAGTCTAGTGATGTATGAAGAAATGTCCTGCAAAGTAACAAAGAGTGGGATAGTATGCCTAACTGTGATTTGGGGATGTTATAAGTCCTGAAGTATTTAGAAAAATTACGGACTGTGTGTTGTCCTTTCCACTAAATCCTACTCTGATGCCTCATCCTGTTGTAGAGGGGTTATTGGAGGTCATTCCAGGAGAGCACAAACTCTAGCAGATCCTATCAAATTGAAGAAGCTTCGATCAGTGGATAAAGGTAGTGATGGACAAAGACAAACCTAGCTAAATGTTGAGAGATTCATCACCAAATGGCTATTTAGCAATGAAATAAATCAAGAAGAGCCTTTAAGCCCCGGAGGAATTTCTATCTTTATATGCCAGTGAAATACTGATTAGTTAAAGTTGAACATGTGGTTTCACCTCAGGTTATATTTTTCAGCCCACAGAACTGATTCGATGAATGGTATCCAGTTAAATATGTAAATAGATATGTAGATATCTATTTGTAATATGTAATATGTTTTAGCATATGTAAATAGAGTATTAGTTATGTTTGGTTCTGGACATCTCAATTTTAAAGGGGCATTGATAAACTGGAGATCATCCAGGGGAGTTTAATAAGAATGATGAAGCACCGTGAGTCCATGGCATATGAGTGTTGGTTGAAAGGTTTCCAGGAGTGGGGAACCTGTGACCTTGAGGCCACATATGGCCCTCTAGGTTCTCAAGTGTGGTCTTTTGACTGACTCCAAAGTTCAGTTCTGTGGCGCATGGTTGCTACATGAAAGAAGTATTAGATTGATTTTGTTTGGACTCAGAGGACAGAAGCAAGAGCAACTTTCAAGGGGTCAATTTAGGCTTGATGTCAGGGAAAATGAAACAAAACAAACTTCCTAACATTTAGAGCTGCCCCAAGGTAGAATGCGCAGCCTTGAGAAGTGTTGAGTTCCTTCTCCTTAGAGGTCTTCAATCAGAGGCAAGACCGTTATTTGTTGAATATGTTATAGGGGATATTCCTTTAGGGTATGAGTTAGACTAAATAGCCTCTGAGATCCCTTGGAACTCTTGAATTCTGTGGTCCTCTGATATTTACATATAATTTTCCCTAGTTGGAGGTACCCACTTTGAGAGAAGCGAACATTTCATTTTTGTCTCTTTATCTTAGCACAGACCCTAACATATATTAGGTACTTAATAAATACTTGTTGATTGAGTAAAGACCATAACACCAAAAAAGGACAGAGATCTATCTTTGTATGTGCCTTTGTTGTCAGGTTGAAACACCCTTCCTCTATTAAACATCCCTCTACTCCCCCACCACATACTATAGGACAAAATAGGAATGCTTTTGGAAGTTGGGGATTTTGCCAGATTTTAGTGCTCTGGTAAACAGTTCACTAGAGCTCTGCAAAAGAAGCAAAGCAAAGTGAGCAATGCCCAGGAGAGCTGTCTGGAGCCAATGCTAACTTTTGCAGGAACGCTTCTGCATGACTTTATTACAGTGATTACTGAGCTGTTCAGTACCAGAGTAACAATTACTGCTGCCACCCTTGGGTTAGCTGACACACTGACATCCTCAGAAGGCAGAATCAGGCAAGCTCAGCCCACTGAGCCAAATGAGCAAATACACAGTGGGTCTATAAAAAACACATTTCCAAAATGAAATAGGCGGGGCTTGGGGGAAATGACAAGTAGTTCTTGCTTCAATGGAATACTCATGGATTAAGAAAAGGAAACAAATCATTAAAATGACATTGTCAGTGTGCATTGGTATCCTTTCCCCTCCCTCTGCTATGAGGTTCTCAGGCTTTCAGCTTGGAGTCTTCCCATTTATACAGACATGTAGAATAAAAAGCATTCTTTCATTTGTCAAACTACTTGGTATTTTCCCTTTCATTATTTAGTCAGAACCTTCAAGTCTACCTCCTTTAGGCAGGTTCCTATGAGCCCTTACCCCCCAACTTTTAGCCTAGCTAATTTCATACCTCTCCTCCAGCTGTAAGGAAATGTCCAAAGAGACAGGAGAAGAGTCATAGAAAGAAAGTATGTATTGTGAACTTTCTCTCAAAAATGCATTGAAGCCTCAGGGTCAAGTGTATTCTCTATGGAGTCTACCACAGTATTGTTAATTAAACATAGAAAGAAGCTTTGGAAATAGTAGGCTGATGTTTATGGGAATCAGCATTTCTCCTCAATGACAATGAAATCTTCTGTTGTGATGTTGGATTGCATTGATTTTTGAAAGATCTATGATTCATCAGGGCAGTTTTTCTCCCCTCCCTCAGAGGACAGCCTCTTCATGAGTTGTTTTAACCCAAGATGTCACCGCTTGGTGGTCAAACTTCTGGTGATGAGTCTGACCACATTTGATGAGACTGGTTTTTGTAATCTCATTGTCTCTCATGAAATCTGTACCTGAAGCTTTTAAAAAACCGAGGTCACCTTTATGCCACTAATGAAGTATCAAATCTGAACCTCAGTGGAAGTATGGAGAGTGAGGTTCATGAACTTGTTTTTTAAAAATAGTTTAATGGCAATTTCAGTATAATTGGTTTGAATCATAACACTACATATTTTATTTTATGAATTGAAAAAGATTTGTCTGAGAATTCTGTAAACTTCACCTGACTGCCAAAGTGTGTGTGTGTGTGTGTGTGTGTGTGTGTGTGTGTGTGTGTGTGTGTACACACACACAGACATAAAGAGCTCCTGAGTCAATCTATTTATTCGTAGAATATGAGAACCTGTTAATTCAGGACCCTCCTGCCTTCTGTTTCTATTTTTCTCCCATGGTTGAATTTGGCCACTTTGAATCTTGGCAGTGTCAATGCCAACTGCCATATTTAGGTCTTATCTCTGTCCCATACATACTCAGTGGTGTAGCTTTAGGAGCCAAACCCTCTCTATCCTTGTACCCTAAATGTGTGGTTGACAAGTTGCTCCTTTATAACTTCTAACCATTGTTCCCAGTTCTTACTAGAACCAGCAGAATGGGTAGAAATTTCAAAGAGATAAATTTAGATTTGATGTAAAGAACAACTTCTTAACAAGTAGAGCTCTACCAAATTGGAAAGGTGGATTCACCCTCTTTGAAAGTCTTCAAGGAAAGACTGGATTTCCTCTTTCATGTTATATGATCATAAGGATTTCTTTTGTTTTCAAGTTGGATAAGATAGTCTTATGTTGTTGTGAATCTAGTTCCTGTACAGAAATTTCAGAATTCCTGCAAAAGATAGCAGCTTTGTTGCCTACCTGGTCTAGTGATTCACCAAAACAGACAAATTAATTTCAGGGTCTCTCTTGTGTTCCTTACCCCAGGTGATTCCAAACTAGTTAGATGTCTGCTAATGGTGTTATTTTGTGTTTTATAGTTGAAAATATTAGAATTGAGTTGGCAAGTTCAGCCACATGATTACATTTATACCACGAATCCATCAGAAGGGCTCAGTAGCAAAGTTTAGAATTGTAGACAAATAAATATGCAAACATTCATAGCATCCAGATCTGAATTCCAGCTAGGAATTCCAGATCTGGAAAGGGGTCCCAGAGGTCATCCAATCTAAGCAGACACACACACACACACACACACACACACAATATTCCTAACAAGTGATTATTCAGTCTCTAGAATTCATCAAAGATTTAAGGTTTGAGGGACTCATTACGTACCAAGGCAGCCTATCCAATTTTTGACAATTCTAATTACTAGGAATTTTTTTTCTTTTGTCTAAATGAAATCTTCCTATTTCACCTTAAATGGAGTTCAACTCTAAACCACATTCCATATGATAGTGCCTCAAAAATATATAAAGATTTTAATAACTTGCCATGTAGGTGATCTTTTATCCATATTTAACATCCTTGGTTCTTTCAAGAGCCAAGACGACATGGTTTTAAGTCTCATTCCTATCCTGAATGCCCTCCTCCTCCCTTATCCTGGCTGTGCTCCAACTTGACAATGTCATTGATAAAATATGAAGTGAACCCAATACTTTAAATGTGGTCTGACCAGGGAAGGATACAACGAGATCATTAGCAGCTATGTTCTGGACCCTATCTTTTTATTAATGTGGCCTGAGATTACATTAGCTTTCTTGGCTGTCACATTAAACTGCAGACTCGTATTGAGTTTGCAGTTCATTAAAAAGCTCTGTTCTTTTCCAGCCACCACACCACTAACCTATAATTTTGTGGCTGTTTTTTCAAATATGCTAAATATAATTTCATCTTGTTAGATTTACTTCATTGCTTCAGCACATCAAGATCTTCTTGAACCCTAACTCTGTCCTCTGACATATTAGAGAGTTTACTCAGCTCCATGCCATTGCAAACTTAATACATATTCTATCTATGTCTTCATCCAGGTCATTGATAAAAATGTTTAACCAATCAGAGCCAAGGACAGAGCCCTGAGGCTGTCAATTTTTCACTGGCCAATTCCTGGACCATGGCAGCTTGCCAAGGCACTTATTGACTGTTCCCTAGAGGTCACAAATCCCACAGAAGAAATACTGCTTGGAAATCTTTGCAAGGCAAGGGATGCTGCAATCAAAAAGAATTTATCAGAGATACAGACGAGAACCCAGGATCCTACTGGCTCCCTTGCATCAGAAACCTTTCCAAATCTATAAGTAACAGTAGTTATATCACCATTAAAACATATCTCTAAGTTTTTGTTGTTCAGTTGTTTTTAGCCCTTTCCAACTCTTCATGACCCCATTTCAGATTTTCTTGGCAAAGATACTGGAGTGGTTTGCCTTCTTTTTCTCCAGCTCATTTTACTGATGAGGACACTGACGCAAGGTCACGCAACTTGTGTGTGAGGCCAGATTTGAACTCATGAAGAGAAATCTTCCCAATTGCTGGCCTGGCATTGCAGCCAGGGCATATATAGCTGCCTTATATCTCTAACACACAGTTAATCAGAAGCCCTTCAGAACAACTTGCCAGGTGTCCTTTTATTCAGTACCCCGACTTCTCTGCCTATGCTTCATTGGTTTTTAATGTTCCTTCTTCTGGCCCATCACTGAGATACCTGCCCAACCCTGAGTTCTAAAGAGGTGTTGCTTCTTTTCTATAGCATCTTGATGACTCCTCTCCTTCAGTGGTACTGAGGAAAGCAGGCTGGCCTTGGTGTCATAATGCTGCATGATTATGGAAAAGTCACATTTTTATCTAGGCCTCAGTTTCTTCACCTCTAAAATGGCTGGGTTACTTTTAAAGGTTACTTTTAATTCTAAATCTTTGGTTTTATGATTATTACATTTGATCATGGTGACACTTCAAACATTTAATAGAATTGGATAAATTTTCATTTCTATTAACTACACACATAATTTTTAGGTGTAATATGACACCTGACTTCAACTCCCACTATTGAAAGAGTCATTATATAATATTTAACCACATAGGTGGAGGGGTTCTTAACCTGGGGCTGCTTAACTTAAAAAAAACCATTTTTAATGACTATTTCATTGTAATTGGTTAGCATTGTAATGTTATATATTTTATTTCATACACTGAAAAACATTATTCTGATTAGGGTCCTTAGGCCTCATCATTTTGCCAAAAGGGTCTATGCCACATATCAAGTAAAGAACCCCTGAAGCAACCTCTTTACTCATGGAGTTTGGTAGCCTTTTAGTTCAGAAATCTCATGCCCTCTACTTCAGTTTTTCTCCCCTGCACCGTGGTTGGATTCACCACTTTGAATCCTAGAGTGTAAGAGAATAGTTATAACTGTTGTTAGTGTACATCATTTGGCTGTTGGAGTCAGACCTTCTCTATCTTCATATCCTGAATGTGTGGTTGCCAATTTTCCACTTTCTTATCAGAACCAGTAGAATGGGTAGAAGTTTCAAAGAAAATTGGTATGAACTGCCTTAACAGGGTTGAATTCACCCTCCTTTAAGTAAAGGCTGGATGACCACTTATCAAGCATGTTATAGGGGGATTCCTAGTCATCAGTCTTTCTAGACCTTATGTTTCTGTGATTCTGGTTCCTTTATTGAGACTCAAAATTCCTCCAGAAGATGGCACTTCTGTAGCAGGCTTTGTTCCAGTTTTCCCCTCACCAGAAAATCAAAACAGATGAAACACATTTCCAGTTCTCTTTTCTGCTCAATTCATTCTCAAATCCTTCCTCCCAGAAAGTTGTCTATTCAGTGGGGGTCATGCCACAGGTGGCTTGCTGCCTTTTATTATCTCTCCTATTAGAGTCGATTCTTCCACTCATGTCATACTTGTGGGCATATGATGCTGGACTCTTGAAGATGACTACAGCAAAATGCAATCCATTGTTGACCTTACCAAGCTGGGCAGTTTCCAAGTATGGGTCTAATGTTGTTCTGTGTATCTGTTATCCAAGGACCAGCTGAGTTAAGTAAAGCCTCAAGACTGAATACTAGCCACTGGATGATGTGGTTTTTGGTCCCAGCAACTCATTAAACTATCTAACCAGAAATGGGATCATTTTGAACTGTTTCATATAGATGAAGTCATGAATCCTTGAATATGTGAGTTGTTTGAAGAAGACCAAGCCTTAGTATTTTTGTGAATATTTTAAAATATGTTTTGAATATAGCAAGACATAGCAAATAGGGGTTTTTTTCCAGCCAAGTCATTGAATGACAATTTGACCATCTGCTCCTTGGTTGTAGGCCTATACTGAACTATTCTTGAATCCCTGACAGGACTACTTCCCTTAGATTTAGAGACTCCTGAAACTATAAGAGAACTTAGTGATGTGTTCTTTAATTAGCAGATACTGCTTGCATTAAAGACCATTAATAACCAACAATAAGTTAAACTATATTTGAATTTCATAAGTAATGTATTTCATGTTAGGAAGCCAAGTTCAGTCAGCACTCCATCTGTTAACACCTGTGTAAAGGCATAACGTAAATCATCACTCAACTTTCAGAATTAAATTGTAAACAGGACAATTCATGTTTCTCTCTCTCTCTCTCTCTTTCTCTCTCTCTCCCTCTCTTTCTCCCTCTCTCTCTCTTCCTATGTTCTTCCTCCCTTCCTCTTTGTCTGTCTCTGTCTCTCTCTCACAGAGGCACACACACAACTTATTATTTGCTATGTGCCAAGCCCTAGGCTAAATGAAATGCTAGGGAAATAAATATGGGAAGACAGTCCCTGATGCCCTTAAAGGACTTACATTCTAAAAGAGGGAGACACTACATATAGTGAGATTCTGGCTAGGGAAAAGAAATTTGGTTTTGAAAGTTACAAGGATGTGAATGGAAGTAGATTAACATATACTTTCTAGGAGTGATGGCAGCATTTATTTGACTCTGATCTGGAACTGGAGTAGTGTGTGTGTGTGTGTGTGTGTGTGTGTGTGTGTGTATACCCATTCTATGCCAAGGAGAATAAACTTGGCTGAGGTTCATCTGATATAATATATCCTTTTCCCCTTAAATGTCTGGAGTTCTAGAGGTGAAAAGGTTAAGTCCTTAGGGCATGGTTTCTGGACCAGGCAATAAGGTAATAGGTAAAGCATTCAATCATTGATATTATTCAAGATTGATTTAGAGCGTTTTTTGTGTTTTGGATCCTTTGGCAGTTCAGTGAAGCCCTTGGACCCTTTCACAGAATAATATTTTTAAATAATTGAAGGAAATGATATATTTCAGTTAGAGGTTAGCAAAAATAAAACTGTCATTTCCTTTTCATCTAAGTTTATAGATGGCACGTTAAGAACACCTGGTTTAGGGTATGAATGCATGTTGGACTCAAAGTAGATTCTTCCATGCTTAGACTAGCGTCCCAAGAGAAAACTGGTAAAATACTACAAAAGTAAAAGGTGAAATCACTTAACCTCTCTGGGTCTCAGTTTCTTTGACTATTAAACGGGGCATAATAACAGCACCTACCTCACAAGGTTGTTGGAAGGATTAAATGAGCTAAAAGTTGTAAAAACACTTGGTACAGTGCCTTGCACGTAGTAGGTGCTGTATAAATGTTTATTCCCTTCTATTCCTCTATTCTAATGAAAAGAACCGTGAAGGAGGGGATCTGAGTTTTACTTCTACCTCAGCCACTAATTCTGTATCTTCTTTTCTCTGATGATCTCCAAAGTCTCTCTTCAAGTTCAATAATCTTATCATCCAACCCTCAGTTTATAGAAGAAAAATCAGGGAGTTAAAGAGATTTGCCAAGGTCATATGGCTGGTTAGTTTCAATGTCACTGTTAGAATACAGCTATTCCAACTCTAAGTACAACACTCTTTCAACTACACTATATGCCTTTTTAGTAGCGTCTCAGAAGTCATGGTAAAACATCATATGAGCTGGTATTGTGGCAGAATGCAGAGCTGCTGCCTAGAGGCAACTAGGTGGTAGAGTGCCTAGAGTGGTAGGCCTGGAGTCAGGAAGACCTGAGTTCAAATTTGACTTCAGACACTTAGTAGCTGTGTGACTCAGTTTCCTTAAATATAAAAGGCAATAAAATATTATTTACCTCTCAGGATTTTTGTGCATATCAAATAAGGTAATACTTGTAAAAGTACATAGGACAGTGCTTGGCACATAGTAGTTACTTAATAATTGCTTCCTTTACTCCTTCCTTCCACCAAATTGTACACACACACACACACACACACAATATACACACATATAAAAATATATGTATACACACATATATATGCATACATACATGCAGACTGTTATGTCTGTTATGTATGACCAAAACGTCATACTGGAAAAGCCGTGTATAGGTAATCTACCTTACTGAAAAAAAAGAAAAACAAAACCTTTATAAAAATACGCATAATGAATCAAAACAAATTCCTACATTGGTGACATAAAATGTATGTTTCATTCTTCATCCAGAGTTTATCAGCTCTCTTTCAGAAGGTAGGTGGTATTCATCATGGATCTTCCAGATTATGGTTTGTCATTGAACAGATCTGAGTTCTTAGGTTCTTCAAAGTTGTTTGTCTTTATAATGTTACTGTACAAATAATTCTCCTGATTCTTACTTCACTCTGTATCAGTTCATAAAAGTCTTACCAGATTTCTCTAAAATCATCCCTTTCATCATTTCCATTATATTCCTATAATTGTCTAGTCATTTCTGGTTGATGGGCATCTGTTGAGTTCATAATTCTTTGCTCTATCAATAATTGTTGTACCTATGGCTGCTTTTTGTCTTTGATCTCTTGGGGATATAGATCTAACTGTAATATCACTGTCAAAAAATATGTGTACTTTAGTAACCATTTGCATAAGTTCTAAATTGCTTTCCAAAATGCCTGGACCAATTCCCAATCCACCAATAGTGCTTTAATATTCTGTCTTCTTCATGTACCTCCAGCATTTGTCATTTTTCTTTTTTGTCACCTTTGCCAATCTGAGGAGTGTGAAGTGAGACTTCAGAATTGCTTAAATGTGCATTTCTCTAATTATTAGTGACTTGGAGCATATTGTCAATATGTATATTGATAGTTTGAGTTGCTTCTTTTGAAAACTACTAGCTCATATCCATCCTTTGACCATTTATCGATTGAGGAATGATTCTTATCCTTATAAATTTTAATCAATTCCTTCTATAACTTGAAAATGAGACCTTTATCAGAGAAACTTGCTGCAAAGATTTTTTTCCTTCAATGAACTTTCTTCCCAACATTTTCTACATTCATCCTATGCCCTCTCATTTAAAAGCTTAATTTTATTTTATTTTTTTCAGTTAACGAAACATCTTTCCCACCCATTAAAGAAGTCTCCCTTAAGAGACTTAGAGCTCATTTGGAAAACCCTTCCCTCCTTTCTCCTCCCCTGACCATCCTTCTCTCCTTTTCCCTTCCCTCTCTTTTACTCTCCTCCTCTATTATAACTTTCCCTTTTCATTTTTTCTCCTTTTCCCCTCCCCAGAATATCAGGAAGAGAGCGGTCCCAAACCTGGTCCTGAAATTTAAGAGTCTGCACAGGCTACACCAAGACTTCAGGTCATGGTCCTTAGCAGGAGGTTGACTCTTCCTCAGCATTTAGATTCCAGGAGAAATTATACTTGGGTTCTGGTCGATTCTGAAATGGCTTCATTTTATTTTAAAGCATGCTGGCATTAAAATTGGGGGAAATGAAGGCTTTCAGATTACCTGCTGCCTCATGCCAATATTTAATGGACAGTTAGTCAAAGAACCAATTAGAAAGCAAGGGCAATTGAATCTATGGTTAATGGAAGCAATTGGACAGTCAGGCTCAGAGACTGTAAGGATCTTAAAAGCCAAAGTTGGAGAAATAGGCCCACAAATAACTATATTAGAGTGTGGCCTTTTCAGCTGGTAAGATTTGGCTTATTTCTGTTTACTTAGGCATCACCAGTCTATCTAAGGAAGGGGGACAGGAATAAACATTTAGTAAGCACCGATTATGTGCCAGACACTGTGGAATAAGTGTGTTGACAAATATTATCCCATTTAATTCCCTACAACAACCCTGAGAGGTAGGTGTTATAATTGTCCCCATTTTACAGTTGAGGAAACTGAGGCAAAGATAAGTTAAGTGATTTGTCTAGGGTCACACATCTAAGAAGTGTCTGAAAGTGAACTTGAACTGAGGTCTTCCTGACTTCAGGCCCAGCAATCTAATTCACTGCGCCTGCCTACCTGTCTTTGATGTCTAATCTAGGCACTTAAAATGAATTTGGCTGAAATGTATAGTGTGAATATGTGGTTTGGTGGGGTTGGGGTTGGGGTAGGGTGTTGTTATGAAGAAATTTCTCTTGTGTAAAGACTCCTCTGAGTCTCTACACAAGGGTCTTAGAGCTACTTGGGAGACTAAGAGGTTATGTGACTTTCCCAGGTCACACCGGTAGTATGTAGTGGGAGTAATATTTGAAACCAGCCCTGACTAGTCCCAGAGCCAGCCCCTTACAAATGATGAGCTACAGCCTCACAACACTAGAAAAACTGTAAGGTTTTAATTATTTGTAATAATAATTAAATTAGCAGGTACTTAGCCCTTAGTAACTAAAGGCTTAGTGCTTCTGTGAAAGAAACAGAACATGTGAACTCTGTCTCCTGTTGCTGACATAATAGGAAGGGGCTGGCTGAGACAGGAAGACAATGTGTGTGTATTTAAGAGCTCCAGAGGACAGACAGAGAGAATCAAGAATTTTTACTCCTGATGGAAAAAGCAGAATTGTTCCAGCATCTGGGAGCTGAGCTACTACTGGACTGAGAGCTGAGCTGTAGTTTTCTATGAGACCAGAATCTGGTGAAGGCTGGAGTTGCCTGGAAGGCCGAAATGGCTGCTGTTGCCTGGAAGGCTGAGATTTCTTCTGGGTTGTAGGGCCAGTTGAACTGCTGGAGGACTGAAGACACATGACCTGGATAAGGCTTTGTTTGTGACTTGGTTGATCTTTGAGTTCCTGGCAACAGAAGTGGTGAAGGTTTTGACATGTGCTGGACCCTGTGAACTTCAGTAAGTACCAAGAACTGCCTGGAGGACTGGACGAGAACCTGTGAACTGTCTGCCTCTGAATCCAGCTGACTGGTGGATTCAGGTAGGAGCTGGGACTATAGAAGGGGATCCAGGGAATCTGAGAAGACCACCCTGAGTCAAGACGAAGAAAAGGCAAGTCTAAATGGTTGCATGATCTAGGTATAAAGACTGATACTGTAAGCAATCTGGGGAAGACAGGAATAGTCTACCTGTCAGATTTATGGAGTAGGGAAGACTTTATGATCAAAGAAGAATTAAAGAGCATTGTACAGTGCAAAATGGATAATCTTGATTACATTAAATTGAAAAGTTTCTGTACAAACAAAGCCAAGGTAACCAAGATTAAGAGGGAAGTGGAAAATTGGGAAAGAGTTTTTATGACCAACGTCTCAGATAAAGGCCTTATTTCTAAAATATACAGAGAACTGAGTCAAATCTATAAGATTCTACATATCTTATCTACATATCTTATACACATATCGTCTACATATCTACAATCTACGTATAAGATTACAAGTCATTTTCCAATTGATAAATGGACAAAGGATATGAACCATCAATTTTCAGAGGTAGAAATTAAAGATACTTGTAAGCATATGAAAAAATGATCTAAATGACTATTGATTCTAGAAATGCAAACCAAAGCAACTTTGAGGTACCACATCTCACTGGTCAGGTTGGCTAAGATGACAAAACAGGAAAATGACAAATGCTGGAGAGGATGTGGAAAAATTGGAACAGTAATGCATTGTTGCTGGAGTTGTGAACTGATTCAGTCATTCTGGAGAGCAATCTAGAACTATGCCCAAAGGGCTATAAATAATTGCATACCCTTTGACCCAGTAATACCACTTCTAGGGTTGTTTCCCAAAGAGATCATAGAAGTGGGAGGAAGACCCATATGTACAAAAATATTTATTGCAACTCTTTTTGTGGTGGCAAAAAATTGGAAATTAAGGGGATGCCCTTCAATTGGGGAATGGCTAAATAAGCTGTGGTATATGAATGTAATGGAATACTGTTGTGCTATAAAAAATAAGGAGCAGATGGGCTTCATATTTACCTGGAGAGGCTTATATAAACTGATGCTAAGTGAGAAGAGCAGAACCAGGAGAAGTTTGTATACAATCACAGACACATTGTACGTGTGATGACCAACTTTGACAAATGGGACTCTTGTCACCAACGCACAGTTATAAGACATCTCTAAAAGTCTTAGGATGGAAGGAGATGTCTACAGTCAGAGAAAGATCTAGAAAGAACAGAGTTTAAATGGAGACTGAAGCAATCTACATGCTCTCGTTCTTTTCCATGTTTGGTTTTGTTTCTTCTTTTCTATTGTTCACTCCATCAGTTACAACCCTTCTATACAACCAGACTAATGTCCAACGTGAAAGTATTTGCAGATCCTATATTTGATTACATGCTTCCATGGGGGAATAGGGAGGAAGGGGAGAAAGGGGAGGAAGGGGAGAAAATTTGAAACTCAAGGGATTATGGAACTGAATCTTGTAAACTAAAAGTAAATAAATAAAATTTTAAAAATAAAAAAATTCTCAAAAAAAGATGTTCACTATATTGTGTAATCAGAACCTTAAAAGCTGTTCACAGTAGAATTCTTTTGGGAAGCTTCTCGTTCATGGTGTTACATTATTATTTTTTGAAAATTGCTGTTCTGCTCCCAAATTTCCTACTGAAGCTTTGCCAAAATTACTACCAGACTACTGCTATGTATAGAATCAATAAATGCAAAATAGATATAAAACAAAAATTAAGCCAAGAGAGGGTACTTGTGTGAGCAAAGGAAGAACAGAAATAAATTCTTATTTTGTTCAAAATACATAAATATTATATATTACATTTCCACACTTTTTCCTAAACTCACAAAATATGTCTGTTATTTAGAATGTAGAAAAATCATACTGAATGATTTTAAGAGACCAGAAGAATTTTTTATTTCAATATACTAAATAAAGTTTAATTTTGTTCATTTAGATCACAGACTCTTTGAGTGGGAGCCTTAGCAATTATTAGCCCAACCTCTTTATTTTACAGATGGAGAAAGTGAGGTACACAGTGGTTAAATGACACCTATGACCACATAACTGATTAGTAGAAGAACTGGTACTAAAATCCAATTCTCCCAACTCCACGGCTCTTCCCGTTGCACTTCAATTTTGTCTAACTGCGTCAGCCAACTTTGGAAAGCATTTTTTAAAGTTTATATTAAAATGTCAGGTAGTTTTCCACCAGAGTATAACAACAGAGTCAGAGCTCTTTATTGCAAATTATTGAAAGATTACATGATATTCTACATATATGTTTCCAATAATAATGCCATAACTAAAAACACTATTTATGAGAGCTCTGTGACTTTTCCATAAGTATAATTTCCTTAGGCTAACATTTAATTTTTACCAACCTGGGAGGTCTCAGTCTGATAGCCAATTTCAATATTAAAATGAGAGTTTTTAGCAGGGGATTCAGCTCAGATCATCATGTCTCCTTCTATCTGCAATGACACCTTGAAATTTAGCTATAGGAGATGTGCTTCCTTTCCTTATAATGACATGCCTGCTGGATGATCTGTCCTTCTGCCAGTATCCCTCAACTTGCTTAAGCTCCAGTCCAGATCTCAATGCTTTGGGGGATTGGAGGACTGGTGAGGAGTACTTTGGTGCCATCAGGGATGACATGGGTTCTGGTACAGAGAATCAAATGTATCTCTCTATTCCGGTTTTAATTTACTTAACCATAATTAGGGTGATGAACACTTAATTGCTTTCCCTGGCTCCATCTATCCCCTGGTCCAGAGTTCTTGTGCTGCCTGAATTATCTGATCATTTTGTGCCCACACTTTAAGGATCTGGTATTTTCATGTAGATGTCTGCATAGGAGAGAGTCAGCATGTTTGACAGACGAACTAGAGGGTTCGGGGTCAAGAGGGCTGGTCCTGGAGTCAGAAGACGCGTACTCTCTAATCCTACCACTGACCCTATACTAGATAGGGGTTACTAATCTACTGACCTTACTGAGTCCGTTTTCACACCATAATGTGGGATGATAATAACTTTGATACCTCACAAGGTTGTCATGAGAGTCAGATGGGATAGCCAAAAGACTGACCAGTTTATTATTACTATTTATTATTTACTTATATTACTTATCATTACTATTCATCTTATTAATTCCATGTGCTTGCCTCAGCTCTGTGGATATCAGTCATTCAGCCAATCAACCAATAAGCATTTGTCAAGCCCTACTAGGTTACTATATATCAAGCACTTTACTAAGCATCAAAGACAAAGCAAAGCAAAAACAACGTTCTTATTTATAAAGACAAAAATGAAATAATCCTTGCCACTTGAGGAGTTTATATTCTATTGTTAGAGAGTCCATGTACAAGTTTATACAAACCCCCAATACAAGGTAATTTGGGGGAAAAGGGCACTTGCAGCTGGAATAGGATATAAATAATGTATATAAAATGTGTTAAATATATGTAAGCTATGCTACACACACACACATAATGCTAGATAACTATAACATGTTTTAAACTCACACTTAAATGAGCTTAAGTTCGTTCTTTAGCAATTTATGGCCATCTCTTAAGAAGTTTCTAGATAGAAGTAGAAATGTAGTGGTAATTTATCTGAGTGTTTTTTTACTGTCTAGGGAGTTGCCTAAGGTTATGAATGTTGAGCTCCATGGGCATTTACAAAATAAAGACATTCAACTGGTTTTTTTTGGAAGCCCTTTAGACACCTCAAAGAGATGTAGAATGGATGGAGCTTGCCTTGTGGTACAAGGGGCAGGAGATCTCTATTAAATAGGAGACCTTCTCCTCTGGCAAGGTAGGGGTGGCCATAGAGGGGAGGCTGTGATTTGGGACTGGTAGCCTTCTACTGTTGATGAAACCTTGACTTCCTGGATGGGAAACTCACAAGAAGAGGTCTAGAGAAAGAGGCTGGAAAAATCCCCCAGAGATGCAACGCAGATTTCAATAATTTAAATTTTGTCTAGTGTTGGTCACAGCACTGTCAGTTAATTTTTTAGATTTATTGACCAATGTTCAATATTTTTCCCTGTCTCTCTGCCTTTGAGTAGGCATAGCTCTGTTGAAGTACCTGCATTCCTTGAGTGGTAGCCTTTACTTTTCATCTCCCCCACCCCCCAAAAAATTGATGTCATGTATTGTTGGGGCAACGTTTATCTTGAATAAAGGTTTTGCAGAACAGCATTGCCTCTTTTCTCTACCCCCTAGAACTCTGCTGTGAGAGGACTAATAGTACTAATTACTTATAATAATATTTATTATTAATCAAAATAACAAGCATGCATATAGCTGTTTAAAGTCTGCAAAACCCTCCAGGGGAACATATAGTCATTCAATGAGGTGGAGGACTTTAAGAATTCTTTTTTAAAAAACCAGAACTGAAAAGAAAAATTGACAGTCAAATACAAGAAGCATGAGAAGGTAAACAGGGAAAAGAAATCATAAGGAACTTATCGAAGTTGAACTATTTACATGCCAACATGGAAAAATGATAATTGTAACTTGTGAAACTTTTCTCAGTATGAGGATAGGTGAAGGGAATACAAATGTGTGTGTATATATATACATATATATACACATACATACACATATGTCTATATAGGAGGGTATATATATGCATATGAATACATATCTAAGTGTGTATGTATATATGTGTGTGTGTGTGTGTGTGTGTGTACATAGAGAGCACAGGATCAGTTGAATAGGAAGGGATGATACTTTAAAAGGTGAAATCGTGAGATGGGAGAGGAGTAGAATGAGAGGAGATAGGGAGAGACAGAATGGGATTAGTCATCTCATATAGAAGAGGCAAGGGATAATTGTTATAATGGAGGGGAAGAACAGGAAGGCAAAAGGGAATGGGTCAACCTTACTCTCATTGAATTTGGCTTAGGGAAGGAATGACATACACTCTAAATTGGGTATCTTGGCCTACAGGAGAGTAGGGGGCATGGGGATGAAAGGTGGGATGATGGAGGGGAGGGCAGAGTGGCGGGGGGAGGGTTGCTGGAAGTACACACTTCTGTAAAGGGACAGGGACAGGGTAGAGAATCGAACAAGGAGGGGCAGGATAGGAAGGATATAATATAATTAGTCTCTCACAATATGTCCATTGTGGAGATGTTCTGTGTAACTACACATGTACAGCCTGTATTGAATTGCTTGTCTTTCCAGTGGGGGTGGGTGATGAGGGAGGAAGGGAAAGAATCAAGAATTTAACGTTCTATACTCAAATGTTTATATATATATGTATATATAATTATTATTAGTATTAACTACATGCAACTGGGAATTAAAATATACAGGCACTGGGGTAGGGAGATCCATCTTGCCCTACTTGAAAGGCAGAAGGGCTATGGGAGAGGACATAAGAGAGAGTAGATTGGGGGAGGGGTTATACAATGAGATCGATGTTTTGGGGTGGTGAGTGGGGTTAAGATGGGGAGAAAATTTGTAACTCAAAATCTTGTGGAAATGAATGATGTAAGCAAGAAAAGAAAAGAATAAATAAATAAACAAACAAACAAACAAATAAATGAATGAATAAATAAATAAATGAATAAATAAACAAAAAAAAGGAAAAAAATAAAGTTTCCAAAACCCTTCACGTTATCTCATCTGATTCTTACAACCTAGTAAAGTAGATGTTATTACCATCCCTGTTTTACAGAGGAGGAAACTGAAGCATAGGAAGGTTAAGTGACTTGCTCAGGGTCACACAGATATTAAGTATTTAAGGCTGGAGTCGAGTTCTGTTAAGAGATTTTCTATCATCCACAGAGATTCCTACCTAGTTGAGCTGAGCAAATGTTGGTTCACAGTGGTTACAGAGGAAGAATAAATGTTCCTTCACTTACTAATGGACACACATCTCTTTTCTCAGCAGCTCTGTAGGACTAGAAATAATTCAGGTTTATTATACCATTGAATTTCCTAATACTGAAAGGAAAAAGCTGCCATCAGGTCAACAGGTGGCTACTGAATCTCCAACTATTTTCGGTTTTTAGAGTGCCAATGAAAATATTTGATGATTTTCCAGATTGGTTGAAAACTCTTCTGAATTGTGCTACAGGGAGACCCAACTGGGTCAGAGTAGAACCCTGAAACATGAAGTTGTTCTTTCTGAATGGTAGGGCATAAAATGAGTGCTTTCTTCTTGTCCTTGCCTTGGCTGCCTTTGCTTCAGTTTTCTGACTCCCTGGTTCTTCATAGAGTTAGAAAGTGAGTCACTGTAATTTCAGGAAGTGGAATTTTCATTAAATAGCATGTAATGCCTAATAAAACTAGGAAGTACAAATTAAGATTATCAAAAAATACATGTTCCTCTACATTTCTTTGCAGGCTGACTTGTCAACACCAAGGCAACCAAGGACAACTCCCTATATGATTTTCTCTCTCTCTGTCTCTCTGTCTCTGTCTCACTGTCTCTCTGTCTCTCTGTCTCTCTGTCTCTCTCTCTCCTCTTTCCTCCCTCCCTCTCTCCTTCCCTCCCTCCCTCCCTCCCTTCCTTCCTTCCTTCCTTCCTTCCTTCCTTCCTTCCTTCCTTCCTTCCTTCCTTCCTTCCTTCCTTCCTTCCTTCTTTCCTTCCTTCCTTCCTTCCTTCCTTTCTTCCTTTCATTTTTCCTTCCTTCGTTCCTTTCTCTAATTTAAAGAGACAGAATAGTGGGCTAGTTACAAATAGAAGACTGGGATAGGTATCAGAAAATCCTGGGTTCAAATCTTGCTTCTGACATTACCTTGCTGCATAACCGTGGTCAGGATATTTAACCTCTGAATTCCTTAAGCTACTCCCTAGAACTCATTCACTAAAATATAAATGGGTTGGACCTGGCTGTCAGGAATTTCCCATCTTGACTGATGAAATCATAGATTCTTTTCATATACCGTAGCCAAAATGAATGGTTTATGTGACCAGAAATATACTTTTCATGAACCAGCTTGTATGGGTGACCAAAACATTTAACCCCAATGTTTCCCTGGAGGCTAGACTTCCTGAGGTCCTGTCACCTGACTTTCTCATGTCATATCCCACCCCCTAAAGAAAAAAACCCTAGGCCATAATCCTCTGCTTACCATAGCCTGCTTTTGCTATTCTCCTGGAATGAACATATTTGATTAGTCAATAAGTAACATTGAAGTTCTGAACGTGACCCTTGTCTTCTGAGAACTGACAATTGTTTCGAGGAGACAAGACCAGCACACACAGAACAGTTAGATAATAATTTGAGACAGCAAATTATTTTGTGTCAAATCAAGTTGTATAATGAATGCTACAGGAGTTCAAAGAAAGAGAGATTACTGCAGTGATGTGTCCATGAGCAATCACAGAGAGACCATTTATCTTCCAATTGTGTAGGTCTGATCTGATCATTCAAAAAGGTTGAGGGATTTCCCATTGACATAGCTCATTTTAAGTCATGCTTCTTAGCTGGGCATTGAAGGTCTTATACAACCTGACTTATACCACCTGAATAGCTAAACTAATGTTTGGAAGCTTTGCCTCTGCTCATAGCTAGTCTGAGTTCTTTGTCCTTCAAAGGACTTTCCTGCTTTCCAGTTCCTCTGCTTTTGCACACGTCATTCTTTTTCCATAATATAACTCTCTTTCCCATCTTTTACTGTTGAAATCCTACTCTGTCCTTTAAAACCCGACTAAAACTCTGCTTCCTCCATGAAGCCTCCCTTGTTCTCACAATCTGCTAATGGTCACTGTCTTATCTGAACACATGGCACTTTGAACTTTTCTCATGTTTTCACCATTCTCTTCTTTGTATTATATCTTTTTTCTTCCTTTCTAGAATGTAAGCTCCCTCAGGGAAGGGACTACATATATCCATTTATTTTTGTCTTCTAATAAATATTGTTCAGTGGATGTAAAGGAAATAAACTTGAGTAAGATTTGGAGACGTAGAAAAGAACAGGAATGGCTCCATGGGCAGAGAATCATACATACCTTTTGTGTAAAGTATAGAGAATTGTAATGTTTTTCTGCTCAAGAGGAGAAGAATGGATAATCCAAAATGGAGGTTGTATGTTTGTCTTTCATATATAGTATGGTTTAAAGACAAATTGATCTTAATTTTGTTTTCCTTAAGGTAACATCAAAATTAAATTTAAATTACATTCCCAGGGAGCACAGATGTGCCAAATATTTCTTTCCTTTAATACCTCCAAACAAACTAATATTTTTCTTTATTGCCACCATGTCACTCTCACCCTTGTGAGAGTGCCACCCACAGATTGTCTTTCCAAAACTACATTACAAAAATGCTGAACTTGAGCTTGTCTGATTTTTCTTAAGAACAGCTGGAAGCAAGTGCCAAACTCATGTTGGGCACAATTTGTGACATGACATAAGCACTATAAAAATATTCATATTTATGCAGTTCTGTGCTGTGTAATCCACACTAATTTATATTTCCATGACATTGGTAATGACACTAATTACACAGTTGGCAGAGAGGCGCGAAGTGACAGTCATGATGATTTTGTCAACAGTGGGGTGTTTGATTGTAAACTGTTTCCATCAAGACGTTCTCCAACTTAATTTATTTTTCCCTACCACCAGCAAAAAATAATAGCACAATTCAAGTGAGATTGTGAAGCCTAGAAAATGCTCTACTTCATTAGCAACTAGAGGGGGAGTCTGGGAAGAAGGAACAAGTATTTGCCTCTGGCACTAATTAACAGGAAAGCAAAAAAAAAATTGCTAGTAAAACTAATGTGAAACTTTTGGTAAGTATAATATCTTTCCTTGATTGTCAGCATCAAGAAAATGAGAGAGAGAGAGAGAGAGAGAGAAAGAGAGAGAGAGAGAGAGAGACAGAGAGAGAGAGACAGAGACAGAGAGACAGAGAGACAGAGAGAGAGAGAGAGAGAGAGAGAGAGAGAGAGAGAGAGAGAGAGAGAGAGAGAATAGGCATTTCCTTGCATTGCCTCATTGATTTTCAGTTGTCAGCAAGACTAATTTTGCTTTCCTTCTGACCTTCTGATTCAGATTCATGTCCAAATGCTTGATTTGGACGGCTGCCGCTGCTCCATATTACTTGTCACCAGTTAGTTATTTCCCAGTTCTGCCCCATCCCATTACCCCTCACCCTTCCTCCAACTTTATTTTTTTCATGGTCTTTATTCAGTGGCAACACAGCACAGTTGAAAGAGCACTGACCTTGGAGTCAGAAGACCTGGGTTCAAATATTGCCTCCGAGAAGGTGTACAGCATTGGACAAGACAAGTTTAGGGGGGGGATATAGAATTTTTTTAATCTATAGAATGAAGGAGCTAGCCTTATGAGATCCCTTCTTGGCCTAAATATATGATTCTTGTCCTTTTATCCTATTTCATATTTAATTTGAGCAGATTTCTTTCTTTCCCATTATTGAATTTTATATTATTTTTCTCCTTTCTAATATTGCATTGATGAACCACTAAATATGTTCTTGTGTTGGACTAGAAAGAATGCTGAATGTGGAATTGAGAAGATTTGGGTTAAAATCCTCCCTCTAATAACTTGCTGACCATGAAAGAGTCACTTGACCTCTGTATTCCTCAGTCTTCTTATCTACAAAATGGGATGGCGATACCTATGGCTCCTGCTTCATAGGGTTATGGTAATGTACATGCTCTATAAAGGGCAATTTGGGGTATTACTTCAGGGTCCTGTTTCTGCAAACAACAATTTTATGTTGAATTGTGCATCACTCAAAATAGTGTGAGTAAAATGAGTTTAACTTCCTCTTTCAAGTCTTCGTTGTATATGAGATTAATAATAGCACATATGGAACAGATGGTATTTGAGTTAAAACAAATTTTAAGTCAGAAAAAACAAGTCATTTTTTAAAAAGCAAATCAACACTAGTTCTCAAATTGTTTTCTACACTTCTTTACGTGAGGAAGTGAGAAAAAACCAGGATGCTGGGAGATCAGGATCGAATTGAAAGACAGTTACTTTGATGTAATATTTGCTTACATTTTGATGTTCTTGCCTATGTGTGGCCAAAATAGACTAGGTCTATCAAAGAGAAGTTGCAATGAGTGTGTCCAAATGTTTGAAAGGAGGAAAATTACTTTTCTAGTGCTTCATAGTGTTTTTTGTAAGATGTGTTATGGGAGGAAGCAAATAATTAATGAGCCCATTTCAACTCCACCTGTCTAAAATTTTCACAAGGCTAATTTTTAGGTAAATGAGGACTTCCATATAATATCTTCATATCTATGTCTCTACCTATGTCTCTACCTATGTCTCTACCTATGTCTCTATCTATGTCTCTATCTATCTATCTATCTATCTATCTATCTATCTATCTATCTATCTACCTATCTACCTATCTATCTATCTATCTATCTATCTATCTATCTATCTATCATCAATCTATCTAATCTATCTATCTAATTTTGCTTTCTTTCTGATTCTGATTCATGACTGAATGCCTGACTTGGACATGTGTCTGCTGAGGCTGCTGCATTGTATCACCCGTCACAAGTTCGTTATTTCCAGCTCTGCTCCATCTACCGTCTCTTTCCCTTCACCCAACTCTACTTCTTTCATGGTCTCCATTTAATGACAATATGGTACAGTTGAAAGAGTACTCACATATATGTATATGTATGTATATGTTGTAGACTAACATTTTACAAAATGTTTTTTCACATAAGAACAAACCCTTAAAATAAAAAAAAGTTTTCAAAGCCTCTTTCCTACAATTGCCCTGTGAAATACGTGGTATAAGTCCCCATTTTACAGATGTGGTGATCTTAAATTCTTAAATTTATCCTCTCCAATCTTTTTTTTTCTTTTCTTAGATTTATTGCTTTCAATCTATAACAAGCTGACTGAATCATCCCTGGTGTAATCTTGCAAAGCTAGCAAGTCAAGAGCCAAAGATGCTTAATGAGAAAATGAGTTGGTCCCCCTTTCTTAAATGTACTCCATATCAGGAATGAGTTGAGTCTCCTTTTGGTACAAGGATATTTTCACTCTCCAAGTGTCTTTTTTTTACTTCTTTCATTCCTCCTCACCCTCTAAGATGGCTACCATTAGACACAAATATGTAGGTGTGTGTATATGATTTATACATATATATATATAATTTTATATATACTTCTTAATTTCCCATATTTACAATTCTCCTTCAAACTCACTTCTCCCAAACTTATGCTTTATCTTAACAACCAGAAAGAGACTGATATACCTACCAAAGACTACATGACAAAAAAAGAGAGCAGACCTGGTGGGAACAGAACAGTGACTTTATTTTAAAAAAAAACAGAAACAAAACAAAAAATGAAAATCAAACAAAAAACCCAAAAGCAATCCTGAAGCATCAGAGGCACTTATTGCTCTTCCATGCATGTACTTCTCTCATGTACTCTGAAAATGTGTGTCCTGGCTCATGTTAGCTTTGATCTCATTGATGTTATATAAATTTGTGGGAGAATCTGCCTCTGGTTCATGCTGGGAATATTTTCTTGTTAGTTTTCTTATTGATTAAATGCCTCTGCTTTGAATTTAATTATGCCATCTGACTGACTAGCAAACACATTACCAGAGTAGTAAGGGCTCCAGTCTTTTGAAGATGCAGACCCTCAGAGGACATTGGACTTTGAGGAACCTTGTTTGAATGGTCTACCCTTTGAGTTGGGGGGATACTCTGAGGTGCTACATTTTTTTCTCCATTCTTTTCCCCTTTCATGCCTTTGCTTGCATCATTCCCCACATTTGACATGCTATCTCCACTGCCCCCATCCCTACGAACTGTAATCTTTTCTATCCTTAGACACCCAGCTCAGATGTTGCTTTCTTCATGAAGCAGTCTCGATTTCCCTACTCAGAGTTAATCTGTCTCATCTTGAATGTATCTTAGTGCTTGGTTTGTGTCACTCATCATATTATAATTTATAGTACAATTATTTGTGTCCTTATCACCTCCATCCAACATTAATATAATATATTACATAATAATAATATACCATTTTAAGGTTTATAAAGCATGTTCCTCACAAAAACCCTGTAAGGTGGACAATATTATTAACCTCATTTTCAGATGAAGAAACCAAAGTTCTAAGAGCTATGTCCCATACCTAGTAAAATGTTACAGACTTTATATATATTTGCTTGTTCTGGACAGTATCTCAAATCCAGGTCTCTTAACTTTGAGTCAGTTCTTTCCTTATGTCACCACATTAAGTTTCATAGTATTAGATACAGAGTAGGTGTTTAACACATATTTGCTGAATTTATTAGAGAGAGCTAATCACATAGACTATGTCACTTCCTACTAAGTGTTTGCCATCATAAGAGCTATTGTTACTGCCCCACATCCTAAATATCATCATTGCAGATGCAAAGAGAGCACTAAAAAAGCAATTGAACAAAACAAGAAAAGTTAATTTACTGTTTAGCTACAGGTAGCAGCTAACCAGGCCAAGATTATTCATAATAGACTCATTAGCATAGGGATGTCAGCTCTTAGGAGCGAACTAATCCTTGATCAGCTTGTCTGTTCCTTTGTTGACTCCTGCTTTAATTCATAGATCTAATTTTACCCCTGAGATTTACTTCTGTATGACCTTGGGTAGTCATTTGTGCTCTCTGTGTCTCAGATTCCTTATCTGTAAATTGCAGAGGTTTGACTCAATGGCTTCTAGGATTCCTTCCAGGTCTAGGTCAATGATTATTAAGTCAATCTTTTCTTCATGGCCCACTGAAATGATCTTTGATAATATGCTCCCTCAATTTTCCTCTAGATGTTTTCAGCATCATTGTTTCAACTCAATTGAATTTAGTAGATATTTATGAAATGCCTGATACATGCCAGTTTAGGTATATGGAGACAAAAAAAATCCATTTCCTTCAGAGTATTCAACAAGCACAAAGTATAACAAAGTAAGGGGGAAGGGCAGATCAGAAAAGGCTTCATGTAGGTGATGGCACTTAAATGATATTTTCAAGAAATCTAGATTCTAGCAGGCAGAGGTGAGTAGGAGTGCATTTAGCACAAAGGAATAACTGTTGGGTAAAACCTTGGAGACCAGACCTGGAACATTGCATGCAGAAAACAGCTAGCAGGCCAATTGTTTGGACAATAGAGAACATAAAGGGGAATAGTATCAAATAGGACAGGAGAAGTAAGTAGAAGCCCAATGTAGAACCAGGCTGAGTATTACTTCTATAGATTGACGACCCTTAAACATTAGTTATGACACTAATTATTGTGCCCTGGGCTGTCATATTCCCCCATATGTATATAGAATGTGCATAGGTGTGGGGGAATAAGTTCATATCTATGATCTAACACAGACAGAAAATGCTTGAAAATACTGTAAGAACTAATTTAACTACTACCTGGTCTATTTTGTACTTAAAAGATCTGTTTTCATAGAGCTTTGAAAAAAATATGAGCAATATGTTGGACAATAGAAACAGAGAAGCATTACAAATCTGCTAAGTATTTTCCACACATTTTTGTGTGTGACTAGTCTCTTACCAAAGTGAGATAGATTGACCACATTGCGCTTCAGAGATAAGAAAGCCAAGATGTAGCAAGTTTAAAGACTGAGCAACATTATGTACTGTCAGTTATTTTGCCACCATTATTATGCATTTTACAACACGATAAATATGCAAGAAACAGAATGTTACTTTTTTCACTAACTTTTAGAACAAATAGCTGTGAAAAAGCACAGTTCTGCCAATGTTTCTATGCTGATAGAATTTCATCAGCAGTGAGATGAATGGCTACATTTAGATTCCATTATCTGAGTAAATGATGTACTGTATGAGGAAGCTGGAATGACACTTATGGAAGGGAATTTGGCAAGAGTGTCTGGACCTCCAAATATGTAAGAAGACATTCATGCTGAAGGAGATATAATGTAGACTTTCAGGAATCAATCTTCAAGTTATCTCAAAGAAGGGAAAACTATAGAAATGGAGAAATTAAAAATAACAAAAGGCTTTTGAGAAGACTACCAACTAACCAAGTACCAACCAATGGGTCTACTTTTTCGTGTCTATAAAATCTTTATGAAAACTGTTTCTTCAGATCTAGAGAATCCTTGATGAAATCACAAAGAGGGAACTATGAGGAAAATTTAAGAAGTGATTTTTGTGGAAGATTTTCTACAGCAGACCACATTCACAATTGTATAATTGAGAGATACAGCAAATATAAGATCCTTCTGTGTTTGCTTTTCATAGAGTAATAGCAAGAACAATAACCATAACAGTATTCATATGGTGCTTAAAGATTCACAAGGTACTTTATATATGTTAACTCATTTGACCCCCACAACAACTCTGTGAGGTAGACACTATTATTATTCTCATTCTACAAGTGAAGAAACTGAGGCACGAAGACTTTAAATTATTTGCCCAGGGTCACACATCTAGTAAGTATCTGTGGTAGGATTCAAACTTAGGTTTTTCTCACTCCAAGTCCAACACTCTATGCACTATATTTCCTACCTTCCTTATAGTAAAAGCTTAGACTCAGACAAAAATGCAGTGTTTAAGTCTCACTTTAAACAAAGTGTCTCCTCTGTGTGTCTTAAAATCATGTCAAACCCTTGACAAATGCAACCATTGAGTTAACTTTGTTCAACAATCTCCCGAAAATAGACATCAAACAAGGTATTCAAAAAGGAGACACATGCTCACTAGTGACATTCATTAGTATGATGAAGGGTATCCTGTAAGAAGCCCAAAGAGAAGTCTTTTCTATTGAAAGTAAGGTGTATTCATTGTTCTTAGCAGATGACATTTTTTTAGTTACATCAAGCCTTGGAACACAATAGGACCTTATCAATAAGGTACACGTTCATTTGAACAAGCAAACCAGCTCTTTCAGCAATCGACTCAGCAATCCACATTGGAAAAACAAAGTGAATGAAATATGTCCCAGACCATAGCACATGTTTTGATGGGAATCTTATGAAGTGCTTTATTGATTTTAGAAGTTATTTCAGATGGACAATGAACTGGACCCAGAAGAAAGAGAGCAGTCCAGAGTGCATATCAGAATCTAAACAATATTTTTAAGTACACAAAGCTGTTGTCCTTAATAGGAACTCATCTTGTATACCAATTTACTGGAACACTAATACATTGGAAATATAAAAATTAAAAGTCACTTAGAGGACAATGGGAAAAAGGTTGGTGAGTATAAGTGGGTTACCCTATATTGCTACTGATGACTGGCCTACAAGAAGTGACATAAACAATATTAAAGACATGTATGACTGTAAAAGGAAGTGGTTGAATTATGCAGCAAGAATGAGAGTTAATAGATAATTAGCCCAAAGATTGGAAATTGAGGGGATATCCATCATTTGGGGAATGGCTGAACAAGTTATAGTCTATGATTGCGATGGAATATTATTGTGCTATAAGAAATTCCTATAAAGGATGATTTCAGAAAAGCCAGGAAAGACTTACATGAACTGATGGAAAGAGAAATAAATAAGCAGAACCAGGAGAATGCTGTATGTAGTTACAGCAATATTGTTCAGTGAAGAATTGTGAATGACTTAGCTATTCTTAGCAATGCATTAATTCAAGACATTCCCAAAGAACTCATGGGAAAACATGCTATCTGCCTCCAGAGAAAGATCTGATAATGTCTGAATATAGACTGAAGCAGACTATTTTTCCCTTTTTTCTTTTGTTCGAGTCTTCTTGTACAAAGCAAATAATATGGAAAAGTTTTACATGATTCTAAGTAGAGACCCTGGGTGGTAGATTATTAGTATCTATCCAATTTTATAAGTGAAAGAAACATTCATGTTTCTACATAATCATAGTTACAGCATGTTCATAGGAACAGCTAGAATGAGGAACAATCAAATTCCAAAAATAAGCCAGTCTGACATCAAAGGCCCTGGATTCGTAGTATGCTGCTTCTCCCACATCGCCAGCTAAGATCATACAGTAGTTGGTGGAGTGTGATTTGGGGAATATATACATTTGCAACATCCTGTTCTAGTGTTTTTTTTAGCTACTTTATTTGCAAAAATATATAATCAGGAAAGTTCCCAAAGGAAAGAAATAAGGGGATTTGGAATTTCCTAAGACAAGGAGTTCTATAAAAGGAAAATAACTACTTTACTTTGGAAAATAAAAACAAAATTAAAAATACCATAGAGATACACATCACTGTTAAAGGGGGACTTCTGTATTTGGCATTTCCAGTCAGGAGAAGAACAGGTGGAGGCTGGAAAAAAAATTAAAACATAATTGAATGCTAGAATACTTTATAATAGAATCATGGAGTATGAAATTTAACGGATATCTTTGAGATATTCTTGTTCAACTTTTTCACTTTACAGATGTGGCAGCTATGTCAAAAAGACATTCTCCTGCTTACCCAAGATCAAAAACTCATAAGGATCAGAGTCAGGATTAGAACTTTGGTGACTTGAGCCTCAGTTCACTAGGGCTTGCTATGTGGCCCAGATGGGATGTTGTGATGGGTTTCCCTTGGTCAATCGCAGTGTAAAGGCAGTGAGTTTTGGAGTGAGGGAGCATAAAAGGAGGAACAAGTAAGGGATAGGGAAATAGCAAGTAAATGTGGACTGTTTCATAGTTTTGCCCAGAATTAATCCTAGCATATGTGTTAGTGGAGACAGCTACAATATGCAAAGGAAAAGTAGGATCAGAGACAATAAAGCAAGGGAAAGAGTGGGATGGTATAGTTCAGGACAAGAGAAGGTAGGTAAAAGGGTGTGTTTGTGTAGATGAACCTCTAAATTGCACCTATTCTTTACCTCCCTATTTCTCCCAGTAGAAGGTTTTGATATCATCCTCCCAAAATCCAGGGGGCCAATATGTTGTATTGAGGCCAAATGTAACTCACTTGACTATGGACACTTCTGTTTAATTAGTTAGTTCACAGAAATTAGTCCTCTTCCACTGCTTCACTGTGGTATGAAAGCGATCTGTGGTGACAACAGAGCGCATGACTTGACCCGTCTTATCGAGGCTGTGTGTGTATCATTCAAGGACCAGCCTAGCTATGTCTGAAAAGGATCATTATCAGGTTGCTCCAGGTTAATGTATTCATCAACTACAGCAACTTTTGAAGCTCTTTTTTTTTTAATTCGTAGAGAGAGTTCTAATCTGTTGTGGTAGATGGAGGGCTTATTCCAAAGAAATCACAAATTTTGGAGGTATTAAAGTATGTGAGCTAGTGGTTCCTATTGGTAGGGTCTGCCTAACGACCTTCTCACTGCTTCTTTTTTTTATTATTGATTGTTACTAAGGTATAACTCAATTAGTAAAATAAGTGTAAACAAATCATGTGATCTGAACACATGAGGATTTCAGATTACATGGCAACTATCGAAGCAAAAGGGATGCCCCTGCTTGGGATATTAAAAATAAGATAATTTGCCAGCTATTTTTTTTTTTACTTTTACAAATCTCTTTTTCCCCCAAAACTTTGTTTTAGACTAAAATGCCGGAACACAAATAGAGAACAGAGAAAAGAAACGAAAATATATCATAAACTTAAATATTGGAGCTTAAATACAAAGTTAGAAAAAAAAGCAGGTCATGTGCATAGCAGTACATGAGAGGATTCAAAATATGTAACAATAAATTTTCATTTCAAGAAAATCTGTATGATAAATAATATTCATTGTGCTGAGAATGGGGCATCTTTGCTTTGCTTCCTTGTGAGTTTTCTTTTGTTCTCTGCTGTGCATTTTTTATTTTTTTCCCCTCCTCCAGTCCCCCCCCCAGAAGGCCACAATAAAGTTGAGATATGTTTCTCTATAGCTATAAATACATACATTAGGATATTTTCTTCCTAATCATTTTCTGTTTACCCTCTTTTCCCCTGCCCCACTCCCTCATGCCTATGCTTCTTGTCCCACCTCATAGATAGCTATGGGAGAAACCAAATATTTAAAGGGTCAAAACTGGGGACTACAAAATAAAATCCAAAGATCTAAACATGAGGTTCAAGGCCTTCATCATCCAACTTCAATCTTCCCAACCTTGCCTCTCACAACTCCTCTACATTCATGAACCCTTCACTGTCTCCATCTTGGACTATCCTATCAATTTTCTCAAAACAAACCTTAGACTTTTCTATCTCTTGGCCTTTGTACATACTCTAATGAACTCTATCTTTCTTGTGCCCCCCAACTCCCACCCCCGTATATCTTCTCTTCAAGTCCAACTATTGAAATTGTTCTATCTTTCAAGGCCTGGATCAAATCTTATCTCTTTATTTGAACCATCTCTGATCAAATAGAACTAAAATAATCTTACCTCTTTTTTTACTCACATAGTACCTACCTGCCTACATTTAGTCCTTAGCATAGGATACATTGTACTGTAGGATTTTCTTTTCTCCTTTTTATCTGTCTCATGTACCCAAGTAATTTGCAATGAGAATGAATCATTTCTTATACTCCTAGGTATATTCTCAACCCTAAGCAAAACCCGCCATCCTGCCCTTCCTACTGGGTTGTTGAGCTTCAGCGGAGAAAGTAATAAAATTGAGGGTGATTACACCCACTATGAATTTATGGTGTATTACCTCAGCTGGGCCCCCACTGGTGCCTGGGAATCCTCTACTTGGCTTTTATTGACTCCCTATTTGATTTCCCACAGAGCTTGTTTGAAAGCCTTTCCTCTTACTTCATGCTTCCAAATGTTCTTCACCACCCACACTTATAGCAGATAATTTAACTTCCTTATTTACTGAGAAGACTGAAATCATCAGACCAGTTTCCTCAACTCCCCTCCTCCCCTCCTCTAAATTTCCCAGCACCATCACTCATTCTCTCCTTATTTCTTTCTATTTCAGAGGAAGTTATATTTCCTGCTCATTTCAAAATCTAATCTTGCTCCTTGCGTCCTCAACCCTAATCTGCTCCTGGTCTTCCAGCGTCTTCCTTCAGGAGTCATCCCTTTCCTGTCCAGAAAAATAACTCACATTTCTATAGTGATATAGGGCTTGCAGAGGACTCTGAGAGTAAGTAGTATGGGTACTATCATCCCTATTTTACAGATGGGGACACTGAGACATGCCAATGACAATACATTCCAAGCATCAGAACCAGTAATTTGAAGCCAAGTGTCCTGATGTCAAGCCCAGATATTCTGCAGGCTATTTCTTGAACAAGTTTAATCTCTTTCCACTGGTTCTTTCCCATTTTCTTCCAAACAAGCTCAGGTCTTTTTCATACCTTTAAAAGGAAAGCCTCTCTTTTTTCCCTTCAACTATATTCAGTGAATGTTCCACCTCTCCCTGCCGCCTCCTTTTCCTGCCCCCACCCATCCCCGCACTTCATGTGTTGTCTCTGCCTGTTAGAATGTTATTGTAGAACAGGAAATGTCTTGATTTTCTACTTATGTTCTTATTGCTCAGCACAGTGCTTTGTCACAAAGTAAGTACTTAATATTTTTCTTCTTTCATTCCTTCACTTGTTCATTTATTTTGAAAAAGTGGCATCTACCTTCTAATCACCCAATTTTTTCTCAAAAATCTTACAATATCTCTCAGTAGAGCTCTGGGAGGGACATATGATAATTTATACAAAATGAAAATTTTGTTTCCAAAGGTTCATAAGAACCTCCACCTGACTTCCCCTTTCTGATAAGGGCACCCACCATCCTCTAGTCACTTAGGTTCACATCCTTGAAGTATTCTTCATTCTTTATTTTCACATACCTCTGATATCCAATCAATTGCTAAGTCTTATTGATTCTGCCTTCTCCCCATCAGTCTTCTTCAGTCCTACGTTAGTCCGGGCCCTCTTTCCCAGACTATTGTAATAGCCTCCTAATTGTTCCCTGGACATCTACTCACTCCCTTCTCGAATCCATCTTCCATATAGTTGCCAGATTAATATTATTAAAACTCAGGTCTTATCATGTCACTCCCTTGCTCATGAAGCCTTAATGGTTCCCCATAGTCCCTAGGAAAAAAATCATATTCTTCTCTTGGGCATTTAAAGCCCTTTACAGTATGAGTCCAGTCTACTTTACCAGGATTGAATGCATATTATGTCCCCTTGCACACTCTATATGCCAGCCAGACTGTTCCAGTACATGATAGCCCTTCTGAGTCTGTGCCTTTACTCACATTGTCCTTCATGTTTGGCATATTCTCTTTCCTCACCTCTGCCTCTCAGAATTCATAGCTCTCTTCAAGGCTCCAATCAAGTACTAGCTCCTTTAGGAGGCCTTTCATGACTTCTTTTTAGTTCCTACTGTCCCTTCTCTCTCCCAACTAATCACAATGTATTTCTTTTATATATATATATATATATATATATATATATATACATATATATATCCTCCTCCCTGTTTCTCATATGCATCATCCCATCCCCTATCTCCATGAGTTTACCACCACCCCACTTTGGAATTTGTCCCCTCCTCATTTCTGCTCCAGAGGGCTCTCTTCTTTAAGATAGAGTTTAACAACTATTTTATTCATGAAGCCTTTCTTTATCTCCCCAAGGGATAGTACTCTCTCTCTTTCTCTCAAACTACCTTGTATTGAGATATTTCATACATAGTTTATTTATTAACTTTATATTTGTGCTCTCTCTGTTTTTATATGCACCTGTTATAGCTCCAGTTTGAATGTAAGCTCATTCTGGGTTGGCATTGTTTTATTCTTTATAATTTTGTTCTCAGTGTCCAGCACTGTGCCTGGAATAGAAGATGACTAACAAAGAGTTGATTGATTTACAGTAAACAGAAAGTTAGATACAGGAGGCCAAGGACTATCTCACTTATATATTTGTATCCTTAGCAGTTGGCACACAGTTGATGCTTAATAAATGTTTGTTGATTTATTATTAGAGATGACTTAAATTGCTTTAGCAATAACTCAGGTAAGATGTGATGAGAGCTTAATCTAAATTTGTGACTGGGCTAATATAGAGTGAACTGTGGTCCAATTCCTTCTTTAAAAATCTTTCCTTAGATCCTCATTTAGCTTTCTTTAAAAAGTCACCGTCCTCCATTTTTGTTGTTCTTCACATGCTTCACAAGGCTCATTTCATTTTGAATTTCAGTAGTGTTTGACGGCATTCTTATAGAACTGAGCCCCTGTATGTATGACCATTCAGACTTAGTTATGCTCTTCTTTCTTAATTTCATGACATCGCCTTCTCTAGGTTCTTCTCCTACACATCTAACTATTTCTTCTAGGTGTCCTCAACTAGCTCCTCTTCCCAACATCTTGAGGTAAGTGGCTCCCAACACACCTTACCCTTATCTTCTGCCTTAATTTTCCTTTGGCAATTTCATTCATTCACAACGCTTCAAATATTGATAAGTGACTCACTTTTAATTAATTATTTCCATTCATGACCTCTTGTCTTTACTCCAGATTTGCTCCTCTGACTTACTACCAGACATGAATACAGTGTTTACTCCACATGGGCAAGCCTATGACATATGTGCTCTTTCTCCATGAGGATGAATATATATGGTCTGTCCTCTTACTAAATTTAGGGCATTGAAAAACAGAGACAGCACTCACTTGGTCACTTGGTCCACCTAGAAGTGTGTGTGTGTGTGTGTGTGTGTGTGTGTGTGTGTGTGTGTGTAGTAGGAATAAAGTTATGCCAAGGAGTATGGGCAACTAATCTAGAAAGAGCTGCCCCCTCAGTAGACTTTAAAAAGACAGGCCACAGTCCTTCCCCTTTTTCTCTTTTTGGAATCTGGCACTTTGGACTCAGAATTTTCTCTTACACTTTCAGTGACAATGGTGAATGAATGAACATGGCTGTCAGAGTATGTACTTGCCTAGACAAAACTGAAATGATCTTTCTGAGTCAGTTCCAGTCCACACTCACACCTTTGGGATCTTTTTACCAGACACCAAAATTTCTTTGACAAAATGATACGCCTAATTGGGAGGATTGGGACATTCAGGGGAAAAGAAGGTTACAGTACTAAGTTCTAGTGAGGGGAGGAAGGGGTTAAAGATGGTCAAGCCCTATGTAGCTGACTATCAAAATTGGATACAGTTACCATGCAAATCATTATATTTAAAAAAGAGAACTGCTTGCTATTCAGGGCAGGATATGTACAATTGATTTCTCCTGGTACAACCATTTTGTGCTTTTAAAATGATGACTAATTGTCCAATTATTGGTGATTCTTATTTTTTTTATGAATTTATTTCCCTCAACTTGTTTTCAATGCTGTGTGGCATGATAATGGATACTCTCAGATCCTCACAGTGACAAACAGAACCAGAAATCTTCCCTGTAATACAGTTTCTCCTTGTAGTATATTTTATGCCTAATTGAACAAGGTGAACATAGTTACCAAATTAAGTGATAGGCATAGTTTGCTTATTGTCAGTATATTTTTAAACTCTCTCTCTCTCTCTCTCACACACACACAGAAGGGGATTTATTTACAATAAAGCAAACCATGTCAGGTGATCTCTTTGCTGTCAAAAATTCAAAACAGTTACTATTGGGAAACACATTCTCAGGATTGGTGCTGAGCTGTGTTATGTGTGTCCTCCCTACAAAAGAACAGAACTTTTAAGAGACTATTTTTTTGGCAATTGGGTATAATGAGCTGTGTACAAATTGGCTGTGAGATTTGCAAGATTTGAGTATTTGCTCTCCTTGGTGGTCACAGGTTCCCTGTGCCCTTGTGCTTTCCCACTCAATTGGAGATGTCATCCTGAGGTAGATTTATGAAGAGGCCAATTGGTAAAGCTATATTGGCTTTCTTACCTCCTCATTTTTGAGAAGTGAGGTAATAGTTGCCAGATGTCAGAAATGAGTTGTTTTGAAACCAAATGCAAATTTTTTTGATTACCCTTTCCCCTTGATGACTCTTGTCATGTTTTACTATTCATTTTGAATTTTTTCAGCTCTTCTGTTGTTTTTTTTCTTGCCACTTTTACTGTTTTAAAGCTTGCATCTTTCCTGTTGAGCACAGCCAGCTGTCATGCATGTGTGTCTTTACAAAGGGAATATGACACCATCTGTGGGCTCTAACGAGTTCTTGTTAAACAATGGATTTGGGAGTAGCTATGTTTGTTGAATAATTTCTCACCTTGCAGCCCCATGCTTCTGAACATCACCTGCAAACCAGAATGAAAAACCATGGACCCTGAGAAAGCAAGAAAAAATGGAACCATCTTCAGGGATTAGGGTGAGTCCCTTTCACCCTCTCCAGTAGGAACAACTTTGGAAGACTAGCTGACTTTTAGGGTCTGCATTGTCAGTGTAATGAGGTATAGGTAGTGAACACCTCAAGGGACTGTACATAGAATGTTATTTCCCCTCCAGGCATAGGTCTTATCTGGGAACTTGTCAGCTTTTCAAAGGCCTCTGATTTAAGAGTCCTTTTTTAACTTCTATAAAAGCTTCAGACAAAGAGATGAAAAAGAGATTTCAGAGGCATGGCAATCCAGAAGCACCAACAAGCAGATTACAGAATTTTTTCCCCTCTATTTTCCATGTAGATTGAAGGCTTTAGTCTACTAGGAGACAATTTACTAGGATAAATTTAAGACTAGATTGTTAGATAGGATCCTTCCAGATATTCTCTCCCTCCCTTCCTCCCTCCCTTCCTCCTTCTGCCCCTCCTCTCTCTCTCTCTCTCTCTCTCTCTCTCTCTCTCTCTCTCTGTCTCTGTCTCTCTCTCTCTGTCTCTGTCTCTCTCTCTGTCTCTGTCTCTGTCTCTCTGTCTGTGTCTCTCTGTCTCTCCCTCTGTCTCTGTCTCTCTCTGTCTCTGTCCCTCTCTGTCTGTCTCTCTGTCTCTGTCTCTCTGTCTCTCTATTTCTCTCTCTGTCTCTGTCTCTCTGTCTCTCTGTCTCAGTCTCTCTGTCTCTCTCTCTCTCTCCACCTAAACAAACAAACAAAAGGAGAAGAGTCTACAACTAGTGGAACATTTGATACTAATGTTTCAGTAATATTTGGAGAGAGGCCAGGAACCAATCCCCGCATTCATTAAGGGAAAGTGGGGTGTGGTTTAGAAAGCATGATTTACTATATGGGGAGGGGACTTTATATTTGTTATGTGCATAGACAACAAATCTGTTCCTTAAAGATCTAATTTGGAGCCATACAGGCTCAATAGAGGATTTAGATAATCCCAAATCTGCTCCATATAACATTATTAATATGGTATGAGAGGAATGACCAGGGAAATGGAAAACTGGTCAGTTCTGTCCTCTGAAAAGTAGGTGAATAGCCACATTGTTTTCGCAATTTGACTGTCAAATACTTGCTCTGTGACCTCGGGGAAGTCATTTAACGTCTTAGAGTTCTCCACCCCCTAACTCTTTATCGCTATATGGCTATATGTTGCTGAACACATGCCATCCTGCCAAGATAGAGGGGTCCTTACTGGAGTTCAGTATAGTGAGGTAATCATGGGGGTGGACATGGGGGTCAACATATGAAGACAAAAATGAGGCAAACTGTGCCATGAAAGAGTTCCTGTTCTAAGCAATTTTTTTTTCAAAGTGGTTTTCAGTTTACGTAAGAAACTGTTGGAAAGAATGTTTGTCCTCTATAAAGACCAATAATTATTATCCTTTTGATTCAGCCTGGATTTTTTCTGAACATTTTCACTGAATAGTGGGATTCCATGTAAACAAAACCAAATGTAAACAAGTCTTGTCCTATCATGTTTTGGGGGAAGATAGACATTGAATGAAAGATAACATTTGACATATTATTTAGATAATTTCTTGGCTTTTAGAACATGTTTAGAGTGAACTTTGAGAAGTCAATTAGAAATTATTGGTGGTAAGCAGGGAGAGAATGTACATAGTAATCCCTACCATCTAAAATCTGTAGACTACTTTTAGAAGTTGAATCCTCTGTCATTTGGCTTCCATTTTCACCACTGCAGGTTAATAGGTAAAATACAGTCAAATTTTTCATCCACTTTGTGTAATAGTATAAATATGACTAAGAAGGGTTTATATTACGCTGGGGTTTATACAATTAACAAGATAACATCTCCAAATGAGATCATTTGGAAAACTTCACAATCAAAAGAGTATCGTTCTTTTCTTTAGATTTTACTTAGCACATTTTCTGTGATATTATTGAATGTCTTAGGTAAAATTTGTATCTCTGTATTTAAGCTTTGCTGGATGTCAATAGCATGTGGCTTAGTGAACAAATGTGTCTTGATAGTCATTATTATGATAGTTTTGCGTGAGTTTAGTATTTACTTGTCTTAGGAGACACTTTTAAGGCAGCGCTTTATTCTACTGAGTCAAATAAGTACTTCATTAAATCCTTCTGAGATACAAGATTTCATTAGTATAGACATTGTAATGATACAGAATAAAACTTCTTCATGACCTAGTAGAGCAGTGGTTCTCAACCTTCCGAATGCTGCAACTCTTTAATATTTGTGTGTGGGCATATCTGCATGTGGGTGGACTCACCTGGAGACAGATAGAGGAGCAGTGTCTTGGTTTCTAAGGCAATTGGAAATATGTGTTTTCCAATGGTCTTAGGTGACCCCTGTGACTCCTGTGAAAGGGTCATTTGACCCCCAAAGGAATCGTGACCCACAGGTTGAGAACCGCTGTAGTGGAGTCTTGGAGAATTTATCTGCCTAGAAAAAAATCAGTCTATGGACAAAGAAGAAATGAGTCTCTCTTGAACTTCCTCAGCTTTCATAGGAAGAGTCAGAGTCCTGTTGACTTTCTCCAATTTAGCCTAGATGTATTTTTCTTTTGCACATAACTATTTGTATATTGTCTCCTCCCATTGGACTGTAAGCTCCTTGAAGACAGGGATTACTTTTTGGTTTTGTATCCCCAGCACTGAGCACAGGCCTGGTAAATACTACACACTTAATAAACACTTACTTTACTGGCAAAGCCTTTGAGAACTCAGGGTCACTTCCACATCACAACACGTCACTGGAATGGCAATTTAGTGGAGCAAGCTATTTTGTGGAAATCTACAAACAATAAACCAAATGGGATGTTATACAGTGTTATCTACAACTCTTAGTGAGTTGTGTGATCATAAAGAAATTGTCTGTCATAGAAAATCATCTGTGGAAGCCTGTCAGTAGCCTTCTCATTTATTTCTCTTTAATTTGGGACACCTGTTATTTGGATATGTAGATCTTTACAAAGATTTCATAGTGATGAGAAAAGTAAACGAGTACATAGTTGTTTATGTCTTCTTGGTTTCCCTTTTTAATTGGTAAATACATTATCTGCAATCCTTTGTATTTCTTTAAAATCCTCTCCTGAAATCTCGTAAGAATATTCCCTTGAATGTCTTCAAAACCATTTAAACTATAGCATGAGTTTCTTCTGTATGTATTTGGTCTGCTCTAGCCTCTCTTTCTAGATTCATCTTCATATGCATCATTGCTAATTTTCTTACATAGTACATAAAATCTAGAGATGGTAGAATCCAAATGTGGCTGTTTCATTGTTTATTCCATTATAAAACACCAACAGAGCTGATCCTTTTGTTGGCAGTTGATTATTCGCAGTTGGCACCTAGTCTAAGTTGTTCCTCTACAGGTTATGTTATATTAACCTGCTATGTACACCAAAGGCAGTCATTTGGTTTTTTCCCTTGAACACCTCTAGGGAGGGGCAGCCTACTACCTCCATTCTATTTTCTCATAGCTCTAATTGTTAGAAGATCTTCCTTATATAAACCTTATATTTACCTCTTCAATTTCCACTCAGTTTCTACTTCTGCCCCCTGAGATCAAGCAAAATACCACTATTTCTCTTCCACATGACAACTCTCCAAGTACATGAAGACAGTTATGTTTTCCTTCCGTGGTTTCTTTTCCAGACTGAACATCCCAAGTTTCTTTAATGGATCTTCACATGGCATGATCTCCACGCCCTTCACAAGTGCGGTTGCCCCCCTATAGACACTCTCCAGCTTATCAATGTTCTTTCTGAAATGTGGTATCTAGAACTGTACACAAATGCTCCATGTATGATCTGACCAGAGTACAACAGGACTGTCATACAGAGTGTACATAGTCAAATAGATTCCCCATATCTTAATATAGTTCATCAAGGCTGAGAGGCAATGTTGTTACACTATTTACTAGCTGGCACAATGGATAGAATGCTGCCTAGAGTCAAGAAGACTCATCTTCCTGAGTTCAAATCTGGCTTCAGACCCTTACTAGCTGTATGACCCTGGGCAAGTCACTTAACCCTGTTGCCTCATTTTCTTCATCTGTAAAAATGGGGCTAGAGAATGAAATGGCAAACCACTCCAGTATCTCTGCCAAGAAAATCTCACATGGGGTCACAAAAAGTCAGAGATGACTAAAAAAATGACTGAAAAACAAAAAATAACTGAACTGAGTTTGCAGTTTCCTAACCTCCTCAGACCAACTCCCTGATCTTTTTCAGATGAACTGCTCTCTAGCATGTTTTACTTCCTGTACTTATGAAGCTCCTTTTGTGAACCCAAGTATACAACTTTGTATTTATATCTATTGCATTTTATCTTGTTGGATTTAATTCACCATTCTGGTTTGTCAAGACTTTTTTATATTCTGACTGTCACTGCTACCCAGTGTCCTAGTTGTCTCTGATACATGCCATCTAGGACAGCATCTGGAATAGAGTAGGTGCTTAATACAGGCTAATTGTCTGATTGATTGATAAGAGATTTGACGAGGGTACCGTCCATTTCCTCATTCCAGTCACTGACAATTTAAATTGCCTGGTGCTTCATAACCACTGAATAAATGCTTCTTAACTGATCTTGCTGGATCTCAGTCAAATTCTGGATTAGCCCCCATTTTGTCCAATTGTTTCTTCTAAGTAATATTTTGCAATTGGACGTGTAGTATAAGCTCATTTCATTTCTTATTTTGGTATAACTGTACTTGATTGTTTTCACATTGAAGTAATCTAACATCAAGATATATGTTAACTAAGTTTAAAGGGTTTTTTTGCTCCATATGAATCTTTTGCCTCTTTATCCTCTACAATGGAGGTTGGTGCATGGTTGTTGGTCAGTCATTTTCAGTTGTATTTAGCAATTTGTAAGCCCCATTTGGGGTTTTCTTGGCAAAGATACTGAAGTAGTTTGCTATTTTCTTCTCCAGTTGAGGAACCGAAGCAAATAGAGTTAAGTGACTTGCCCAGGGTCACCCAGCTGGTAAGTATCTAGTCCAGATTTGAGTGCCGTAAAACAATTCTTCAATTCTTCGTAATTCTAGGCTCAGCATTCTATTCACTGGGCCACAAAGCTGCACCTATTGGAGTGAGCTATCTGCTTATACTTAACATAAACTTGATGAAACAAAATGACAAAATGTCTCATCAAATGGTATTTCTTCAAACCTTTGAGCAAATAAGGAAATTAATTCTGCCAGTACTTTTATGTGTCTTTCTCATGAGAATCTGGGAGCTATTTTCCCCCATTTAGCTGACTTCTTAACACCTTTGATTTTTTTATTTCATTTATAGTAAAAAAAATCAATATGGATATTGTTTGGTTTCTCTAGTGGTATGGCAATTTAAGGATCATTGGGCTAGCACTGTGTGTTTAAGACTACCTATATATATTCCCCTTTAGCCTCTCTGACTGCACCATGGAGATCTTAAAGGAGCGGTCAAGGACTAGGGTAGCTTGGGGCATCATATCTTGCCCCATGGCCACATATATATATATAAGAGAAGGTTTTTGTGACAAGTCTTTTGGTACTGAGCCTCTAAGCACAGTTTTAGAGGAAGCACTAGGCCAGAGTCAGGAGAGAGCTGGGTTCAAATTCTACCTCTGGTGCTTACTATAGACCTTAGAGAAGTCACTTGATTTCTCTGAATATGTTTCTCTCTATATAAAATAAGGATGATACCTGTAACACATAGCTCAAAGGGCTATTGTAACAAATGAGACAATGTAGATAAAGTACTTTGCAAAACTTAGAGCACATTATAAAGATCAGGCAATTACCTAGATCAGTCCTTAGAAAATCAAAATGGGGCGACTAGGTGATACAGTGAATAGAGCATTGGCCCTGAAGATAGGAGGACCTGAGTTCAAATTTGGCCTCACACACTTAATACTTACTAGCTATGTGACCTTGGGCAAGTCTCTTAACCCCAATTGCTCTGCCTTCCTCCCTCCAAAAAGAAAAAAAAAAGAAAAGAAAATCAAAATAAATTTGAACTGGCCCAGTCTTCAGACTGGTGTTTGAATCCTTTCCAGCTTATTAGAACTTGCCTTAAATTGTGTTGCATTGATCAATCCTTCAATGACCCAGTGTTTACTCTGGGTACCACAGTGAGGCGTCATGATTAGGGACACGTGTTCACATATTAGCCAATGTTAAATGCTCTCTTCTTTCCACCTGTAATAGCACCTTCTGGACCAGCCTCCAGAGATCATCCCTCTCTAACTAAATGAATGCATTCTCGAAACTTTGGAACTGTCCTGGACTAAGTCTTCTTGCTTGCTCTGTGGCTAAGTGCAAAGTCACCTTGATCACTCTATTTAGACTGCCACAGAGACTGCTTCATACCCATCCAGCCTGGACATCTTGACATCTGTGCTGCCTAACCACATGCATCATCTCACCTTCCTTCAGCACTTTATCTGGGACTAGTGATCAAATGAATACTAACATTGTTTCTGGAAAGGGGATGACAATTAAGTGTGTTCCGTGTCTCCACTCATCATTCTATTGACTCTCCAGACAAAAATTCTTCCTTGACCATCACTTGTGTATATGTGTTGTCTCCTATTAGAATGTAAACTCTTGTAGATTAGGTACTGATTTAATTTTATATTTGTATTTCCAGTGCCAGCACAGAGTAGGCATTTAATAAATGCTTCTTATCCCTCCATACTAAATTATATAATGAGTTTAGGGTAGACTAAAAAGAGCTTTCTCGTGCCATTTCTTTTTGTCAAAGTGTTCCCCATGTTAACACATACATCCTGGCTGCACTCTTTCAAGGTTAGGCAGGTTGTATCACATTTCAGAGTTCCAGGACACCCTGACTTCGGGAGTATTTGGGGTCATGTGGAGGATCTGCGGGCATTTGGTAGCTTTGGGGGTATTTCTTTTCTTTGCTATTATTGACTAGAACTCTCATTCACTCTGTTTGTTGGTTAGGGGGCCTGTAATTAGTGCTTCAGTTCCATTTAACTATTTAATGCCAAATAGTTTTTACAATGGGATATTTATTTCAAAGACCTCAGAATTGCAAACATATAAACATTTTTGGTCTGAATATCTACTGAGCATATTTTCTCTTACACTCCACTGATATTTTGGGAGAATAGCCTCAAAAATTAACTCATTTCCTACTAAGTGTTGGTCCCAGTAAGTTTACCCCTAAAGGTAGTAGTATTGCTGCCATGTTCACCTTTGGTTGATATGGGTTCAGAAGATCACTCCCAAAGATCATTCCCTGCTCCTTGGGACATTTATATGGGACTGGTTGCAATACCTGGACTGGATTCTGCTTCCTTGATTCATATAGCTTGTTTTTCCTATACCAAGAAAGGAAAAGAAAACAAAAAGCCAAGGATCCAGGATCATATATGTTGGCCATATGACAGAAAGAAGTCCCTAAGGCCTTCTGTATTATAGCATGATTTGTTGACAGATGTGAATGGAGTAACCTTGCTCTCACAAATGCAACTTCAAGAGGCAGCATAAGCTGACTCAGGCAGGTTTTTTTTTAAAGACACCAATAGTTTTGATTATGTAGCACATCAAAAAAAATACTCATCCAAATACTTTGTTAGCAAACTAGAATCAGTTCCACAGTGTCCATGAATGTCCCACAGTCCCTCCAAGGCACTTCCCTTTCACATCATCATGTTATCCTAGAAATACTTTCCCTAGTATCCTCTACATGGAGAAACTTCATCTGCTCCCCAGCATCCTCCGTGTGGAGACACCATAGGAAGCACTCAGAATCCACCAGACCCACATCATGCCTATATCCGAAAAGCCATCTCCCTTTGCCAGTCCCTTTGAAAATCTTACCCACCAATAAATGGCCAGCTCACAGGCCTCTCCTTCTGTGAACCTGCTTCTTACCACACACAGAAAGCATAGAGCTTTACTTCCTTTCACCTTGCATGGCAGCCTATTCCACTCTGATGCTCCTTTCTTTTTTGCTTATTCCTTCTCTTATTTCTAGCAGAGATGAGGACATTGCCCTAGAGCGCTGCACAATATTTCCTCACTACATTACCTCATTAGTGCCTATGTCCAATCAATGACTCTTCTGGAAGCTTCCCTGTGATCTTTCAATCCTCCTTGGCTACAGATCTAAAGTTACTTATTAATTACTTATATCTATATAGACTAGCACTCTTCCCTACAGCAGACATCCAGCAGGATATATACATATACATATATGTGTGTGTGCATTCAGGTGTACATATATGAATGTATATACATGTATGTGCATATATGTATATACGAAATATGCACATGTATATATTAAATATGCATGTGTGTATCTACATATATATATATGCACACACATGTTTAAAAATTGTATCTCTGGCTTCTCAAAGGGTATACTTCCTACCTCCCAAGTTCTTATCTCCTCTGAGGATTGTAAAACACATTCAAACTGTTTTTAAAATAGGGATGTACAATGTTTTCTGTTTAGGAGTGTTGTGAGAACAAAAGAAAGGCATGGGATTAGATTTCTAAGAAAAAAATGTCAAGTATTCAACTGTTTGATGAAGCACTATTTAATCAGTTGATAGCTTTGTGTATCGTTGTTGTTGTTGATGATGATGATTTTAAACTCTTTGCAAGTTAGGATAGATTTATTCTTTGTACTTGTATCTCCAGTAGCTAGCACAGGTCCTTAATACATACTTAGTGACTGGTTGATTTGTGTACTTTCTCTACTTGCTTTATTATTGAACTACATGAGTTATAATATCAATGAGAAAACTAATTCTTAAATAGATTTTAATTTATTTAAACCTCATATTGAAGATAATGGTTTTCCAGATGTTTGCACCCCCAGACTTTGTTTACCATAAGCACTTCTGTTAACTTCCTTTGCCTTCTCCTGAGCTAACACTACAGCACTCCCAGGTAATGCCTGGGAGGCTATGCTGGGGCTTGGATGTATTAAAGCTCCTGGTCTTATATTCAAAAATACCAGATGCTGGCACTAGAATTTCAACCTGTTGATCTCTAGAAACTGGGCCTGATCAGGCTGGGTATGGATTTCCCGAGTTTGTCTCTCTCTACCTTAGGATAAGCTTAGTCACTGTTCATTGACCATGTGTAATAGTCAGCAGTTGGTTGTAAAATTCTCTGTTGGGCCTCTGACCAACTCCGTGACATCAGAGACCTGTTTGCTATCACTTTATGCTTTTCATCTGGCTGGAATTGGGCTCACAGTCTCACAGAGTGCTAAAGTACAGTTGGATGGGGCCATAGAGATCATCTCACCCAACCCTCTCTTTTTAGACACAGAAACTGAGGCAAGCCCAGAGCAATGATGCGACTTGCTCATAGTCACAAAATCAGCCAGTGGCAGAATTGAATTGGAAGCAAATATTTTCTTATCTGTCTTGGCCAGACCCTCAGCCCACATCTCTATCCAGTCCTAATGCATCATCAGAAAAACCTAGGTGTGGTTACCTGACAAGGGCAAAGGCTGAAGTTATTCCTGGCAAAGGCTGAAAATTCTCATCATTTTGCTTGAAATCAGGCTAATCAGAATAGGAACGTGCAACCTTTACCCCAGAGACTCTTCTTTCCCATAATTCCACTGCCTGTCTTGAGGAAGGATAAGGACAATTTGTGCTCCTGGGATGTTTGCTGCTTGAAAGAGTACTTTCTTTGTAGGTAAAGACTAGACAGCACATACCCCAGCTGTTAGGCTACAGTACTTGAGTCAATATGTCATTGGGTTCTGGCTCTATCACTTTCGTTCAAGCTATAATAGCTCAAGTGAACCTTCCCTTGACAGACTGGAGAGGCAGCATGGTACAGCCTAATGGTATTGAGAAATTATTGGATTGAGAAATTCTTGGGTTCAAATCTTTCATCTGTTGTATATGAGCTAATGGACACTGAGCAAATTACTTCATCTCTCAGGACCCCAGACAGCTCTGAGATTTTAAGCTATAGTTTCTGATCTGGGAGTTAACTGGGAAGTTTTTCACACCAATGAAACCATTCCTCTACCCATCCCATAAGAATATAAGGAATTCTGAAGTTACTAATTAAATATTATGTTGTCAATCAATGCATTTGTTATTTATACTGAGAGGCAGCATGGTTTTATGGAAGAAGTACTAGGAGACAGGTTCTACCCATTGTTCTGCCCTTAACTAGCTGGGTGACAGTGGTACAAGTTGGATAACAACAAAAAGCCTAACTTCTTGATTCTTCTGGACAGATAAAGGGGTCTTCCTTCAATCCAAAGCTTTTTAAAAAGTGAAAACAAAAATGGAAATCTGTATGCAAACTGCATTAGTGGAATTGGAAATTTCAGATGTGAGCAGATGGTGGAATGTTCCCAAATGTGAATATGGCCCTAGACTGAAATATTTCTATGCATAGTCTTAATCTCCATCCTGCTTGTCCTCATAGCCATCTGCTTCAAAGGCAGTTTGCCCATCCAAGAGTTGGGCGCAATCTTCTTGGCACTGGGTATGCCAGGCCAATACAGGCTTTAAAAAGGCAGACTCTGCTGTCATACCACTTAGCAGACTAAAAGTCCACCTTTGGGTGTGACACTTATTGAAAAGTCACACCTGATAGTGGGATCTGAGATTTGAGGTAGAGTGAGATAGACTGGCACATTGTATGTGTGTATAAGTATGTGTGTATATGTGTGTATGGTTTTTTTTCCCAATGAACAGAATTAATTTTCTCCCTTTCCAGATATCATCAGGGAAAAAAAAAGAAGAAAAGCAAATTCCTTATAACAAATAGTCAGGCAAACCAAATTTCCTTACTGCATATGTTAAACAAAAAATCTCGTTCTGTACCCTTAGAACATCACATCTCTGTTAAGTGGGAGACAGCATGCTTCATTATGTATTCTCTGGAAGCATGGATGGTCATTGCATTGATTAAGGTTCTCAAAGCTTTTAAGGTTGTTTATCTATACAGCATTGTTCCCCTTGTTCTGTTCATTGCATTCTTTGTCAGTTTATAAACATTTTCAAAATTACTCATTTTTACAATATTAATATAAATTATTCTTTTGCTTCTCCTTATTTTACTTTGCAGCAATTCATGTAAGTCTTTACATATCTCTTTGAAATTATCTTTTCTCTCTTTTCTAAAGCCTCCATAATATTCTATTACATTCATACATGAATGTTTGATTCATCCATTTTGAAATTGATGGGTATCCCTTTAGTGTCCTGTTTTTTGCCACAACACAAAGAGTTTTTATAAATATTTCCACACATATTGGCGTTTTATCTCTTTCTTGATCACTTTTGGGTATAGGCCTAGCAGTGCTATAGCTGGATCAAAGGGCATGTACAATTTAGTAACTTTTTCTGTGTATAAGTTCAGATTGTTTCCAGCATGGTTATACCATTCATTGGTCTATCAACAGCGCATTGATGTGAGACAAATACATTCCTCAAATTGCTTTCTCAGAGTAACTATTTACATGGTCTGTTGATATGTACTTCTGAGATTATAAACCCAAAGAGATATTTTTCCAACTGTGACCTTCAGTGGTACTGTGATGGACAATATAATGAGTAGAGTGGATTAGGTAATAGGAAGAAAGGTGATAGGAACAGAGATGCTGAATAAAAGTAAACAGGATAAAGCTCTTTCATCATTCTATTTGTAAATGGGAGAAGGCAAGGACTAGGATGCCAAAGGTTAGAGTTTACATTCCTGATTAAAATCCTGTACAACACCTGGGATTGCCAAACCTCAAAAGTTCAGGTGGGAGAGAAAGGATCATTAACAACCAGGGTAGTTCAATAAGATCAGACAGCCTTTTGGGGTTTAAATACTGGGCTCTGTGAAATATTCAGAATTATACCTGGAACATTGTAGATATTCTTTTTTAAGCTAGCTGACATGAAATGTCTATTACAAAGCTATTTTTTAAATAAGTTTTAGGAAGAAAAATATAGATAAATCCTCTTGAAATATACATTGAAATCCTGTCTGCATTTTCTTGAAACAAAACATTAGAATTTTTGGATGAATCTAAAAATGTCTCTGTTTTGAACTCATAGCTCTTCTCTTCAATTAGAGAAGTTTAATTTTTCAGATTTAAAAAAATTCTTGATCATTGGCAGTTATGTGTGGACAACATCCACTTGCCAGCCTCCAGGGAGGGGTAGACCTATGGGGGATATAGGCTAGAAAGAACACAGAGAAAAAAATACTCTTGGGTTCAAGTATAGCCTCTGACTCATACTGACTGTGATAACATGCTAGTTACTTGATTTCTCTGGACTGTCTTTAAGACTATGAATTGCAAATGAGTTACTAATCTGCCTCAAGAGAGGGAGTTTCTACCCTGGAGATGTCCCCACCTTGGGGAAATCATAGATCTGAACTAAATATCAATGATGATCCTATAATACAATGTTACCTTTTGGGATCCTTGTAGCTAGGTAATGCAGTGGACAGAGTACAGGGAAAGCCTGGAATCAGGAGACTTGAATTCAAATCTAACCTCAGACACTTATTAGCTGTGTGACCCCAGGCAAGTCACTTAACCCTGTTTGGCTTAGTTTCTGGAGAAGCTGAGGAAGGAAATGGCAAACCACTCCAGTATCTTTGCCAAGAAAACCCCCAAAGTGGATGTGGCAAGCTGGAGACAGCTGAAAACAATTGAACAACAATTATACTTTGGAAAGCACTTTCACATGTTACCTTACTAGAGAAATTAGTCTAAGCCTTTCACTGCCATTTCACAATATTTGCTGACCATTGTGTTCAAAATGCCCTAAAATCTTTTTTGTTTAGAATAAATTTCATTTTTGATTTTCTTTTTTTAACTTTTGTTTATTTTCTTATTTTTTGGTTTACATCATTCATTTCCACAAGATTTTGAGTTATAAATTTTCTCCCTATCTTTCCTCTACCTACCACCCCAAAATAGTGATCCCACTGTATACCGCCTCCCCCATTCTGCTCTCTCCTATATCCTCCCCCATCACCTCTCTGACTTTCTGGTAGGGTAAGATGGATCTCCTTATCCCAGTGCCTGTATATCTTATTTCCCAGTTGCATGTAAATAATAATAATAATAATATATGTATATTTTTATCATTTGATTTTAAAACTTTACATTCAGGATTCTTTCCATTCCTCCTTTGTCACCCACCCCCATTGGAAAGTCAGGTAATTCAATACAGTCTGTACATGTGTAGTTACACAGAATGTCTCCACAATGAACATATTGTGTAACACTGACTATATTTCCCTCCTTCCTATCCCATCCCCCCAACTCCCGCCTTGTTCTCTTCTCTAC
>JAQQSW010000027.1:216196-230262 GCA_028646575.1 Pseudocheirus occidentalis | reverse complement strand
ACCCAGAATGTCACTGCTCCAAGGGGAGCCTATGGACTGGCCACACTAGAAGAGACCTCAGCATACAGCCAGACAGGTCTAGAAGGTCCTCAGAACAATAAATATCATGGCTGGAAGAGTACTGGCCTAAGTTCACACAATTTGTGCTAGACTTCTTCCCAGTTAGGGAGTGGAACTGAGGTGAAGTGTATTGATCTTTGCCGAGTGATACATTCATTGATGCAGTTGCCTAGGATCTTTCATCCTTCAAAGCTACCTAAAACCAAACTCTTCCTCCTCCCATGTGACTTCTGGCAAAACCTGGAGTATGTAGGGTACAAATGTAATCTATCTAATCCTGGAGTGAGGCCCACAGCCAAGTGATTTTCAGTAATAACAGAATAAAAAAGCACAAAGGGATTTTCCCTTGCCAAGTTGGGCAAATAAACCCAGGTAAGCCCAGCAGAGCTTAAACCCCTGCCATTGTATCAGTGACTGGTGCTTGCTGATTTGGCTGAATCACTGCAAATTATTGCTGAAGTGAATGATTTAATAAATGTAAATGCGAAAGCATAACCAGGCACTGAAGTCCCCTTTCACAAAAACCCAGCCCCTGGGCTCCAGGATGCTTGCTCCTGGCTTGTTCAAAGAGCAGGGAGGAGGAAGGGGCAACTGGAGGCAACTGGAGGCAACTGGCCGTTGTCAAGGATACATGGAATCCTGAATTGCTGGCATTCAGGCTACCTCCTTAGGAGGCCTCTATTATGATCCCTAGGCCAGGGGGAGGGGAGGGCTTCTTCCCATTTTTGTCGTGGACCACCTGCTGGGAGAAGATCTCAATCACCAGGGGACGTGAAATATCAGGAGATATACAGAACTTCACAATATGTACACTCAGGCATATATGTTGTATATATTAAGAGACAGAGAACAAAACAAAGGAAGACATGCAGAGCCAGAGCCAGGGAAGGGGAAATAAAGAAGCAGACTGCACATTAGCATGCAGAAGAAGACCCATAAAGGAAGCAGCTGCTGCTGTGCCACATGCTTCACAAAAGGTGGCCCATCTCTCTGCCACCTGCATTTTGAAAGCAGTCACAGCACTGTCTAAAACAGTTAAGAGACCTCCTCAGACAGTCAGGGCATATCCTGAAGGACAATCACCAGTCACTATTCCTATAATCTGGACAATAGTCATGGAGAGGGTGCCGTGGCAACTCCATCTTCTCATGTTCTCATCCCTTTTGCATTTTCATGATGTTTTTGACAGTGTCTTTAGACTTTCCAGAGGAAAATTGGTGGAGGCCATCAATTCCTTAGCAGCCCCAAAGCTATCATCTCTTCAAAGAGGGCTCTGTATTGTCAGCCATGAATGAATGAATGAGCATTTGTTAGGCACTTACTGTTTGCAGGGAACTGTACTACGGGCTGTGGTACATACCTCCACCGCCAACTACTGGCAGGGCAGCTGGTGTGGGACAGAACAAAGCCCCAGATCTGAAAAGAGTTTTAGAGAGAAATATATTAAATGCTGTGGTAAAGGACACTGAGGCAAAAGGAGGGTGTGGCTCCCTCTTGTCCAGGCTCTGGAAGGTTTAATTACAAAGGATTTACACCGTGGTCCCCGCATATAAAGAGAGGGGGCAGTCACACTGCCTTTCTGGGTGCCCCACGTCCTTCCTGCCAAGCATGATCTATGTCTCCTCCTGCCTGGCGAAAGGAGACTGAGCTCCACCCTTTCCCCAGACTCCCTACACCCCCATTTCCTCCTCTGCTCTGGGGCTTGTGAGGAAGCCAAATCCCATTCAAGGGCTGGTGGTCTGCAGATGCTGCTGCAGCTACAGTCCTCTTTCTTCCCTTTTGTGGATCCCAGGATAGCCTTCCACGACCTCCCGTTTGCCCTCTTTATGCGCCGCATCCCAGTTCCCATAAAGGGGTCAACCCTCAAACACCCCAAGCTGAGCTCAGCTGCTGCTCCCCCAACCCCAGCCACAGCAGCCTGCCCTCTGGAACCCGGGAGCCTGGTCAGCTCTAGGCCCCCCTCGAAGTGCAGGGTGTACCTGCGGTCCCCTCCCCTAGAAATTCTCAGTGTGGGGGGATCCCCACTGCTTTGGGTCTGATGTTAGAGCCCTCTCCCTCCCTCCCCTTTTCCCACTCAGATCTGGGATACTAGCCCGTTTCTGCAGTGACATCACAGTGCCCGCCACTTCCCACCTTATATAAAGGGTAAGCCTTCTTTGTCTGGAGGAGGATACCAGTGGGGTGAGCAGAACGAGGTGTGCCTGCAAGTCACCCACTTCCTTTCCCTTTCCCCTTTCCTCTGTTACCCCAACCTTTTCCCCACCTTTCGGACTGATCAGTCCTGTGGGTCCTGCTAGTGTCTAAGTGGCTATGAGTGAGGTAAGTGCCCCCTCCCTGCTCCTGCCTCAGCCTCTCCCTTTCTTTTCCTTCTCTTCTTCCCCTCCCCGCTCCCTGGCCCCAAACTCTTTCTGAAGGTGAGCCCTTCTGCCCCATTTGGCTTTGCTTACTACTGAGGAAGATTTGTGTAAGGGTGGATGGAAAGTCCTGGGACTTTAAATAACTTGGTTTATGATGATGTTGTATGTGTTTGTGTAGGGGTGCTGGAGTGTGTACATATGGGTGTGTCTGCTCTGGGGTGAACCTCTCTGGGCCTTCTCCTCCTGGGCTGCTGCTTCTGGGGCTTCCTGCCTTCCCAGGCCTTTGTGTGAATGTCTGGAGCTTAGGGAATGCAGACTCTTGAGGTTGGGTGGGGTGTGGTAGAGACCAGCTGGGAGAAACATTAGGAGCATTCCCTACCTCCTTCCCTCCCTGTTTTCCTCCCTCCCTCCCTGTTTTCCTCCCTCCCTCCCTCCCTTCCTCCAATGGAGGTTGCTGTCCTTTTTTCCTAGATCCCTCCCTTCCTTGTCTTGGCCTAGGGCTGGGGAGGCAGGAGACCCTGTAGGAACTCTTCCCCTCCCTTTCTCCAGATCAAATCTCTTTTGTTTGGTGTTCTTTAATTCAACAGTATATTTGGTTTTACTTCTATTTTGTTTGAGTTTTAACGAGAACCAGGTGACAGAGGCATTTCCAGGGACCTTCTTGTTGCTCCTGTCCCTGCACCAGTGGATTTCTGTGTTTTACAGACTGAAAGAAGTGGGTGGGTTTAATGCACACTTCTCCCATTATGAGGTATTGGGAGCACTGGGCCTTAGGGCTCTTGATAGCTTGGACTCCTTCCTTTGAAACCTTCCTGTTCCTTTGAACTATTGGAGAATTGGGCTTAATCTTAGAAACTGGGATCAGGTCCTTCTGTATGTTGCACATGCAGCAGTCCTCAGAGAACATCACTCAAGGATGTTTTTCATCACCTACCTGTCACCCTTCTCATTTCAACTGCAGCTGATCTGTTTGTGCAAAAATATTTCATCTTTATAGTGGCGGAATCATCCATTTCATTTTGTGCGATTCTCTCTACTGCTTGCTCTGTGATAACCTCTCCTCTTGCTTCTCTAACTGATGTTGTATCCCCTTTTACACCTAAATCCTGTATCTATTTGAAGCTGAATTGACAGGGTGTTGGGGTGAGGTGTTGATCTCCTATTGATTTTCTTGCAAACTGATTTTCCCTTGTCCTATCTGGGTTTTTTTTAATCAAACAGTGTGTACTCCCCATCCCCATACCACCAGATGATGATGTCTTTGGAATCGTCAAGCACCAAGTTATTTTGTTTCCTTCTGAACATAGCAAAACGTATACTTTCCATTCATCAACCTCTCACTTTTCAACAAGTTCCTAATGTTTTCCATGCAGCTGGGTGTCCCACTGGGCCTGAAGTCTGGAAGATTCATCTTGAGTTCAAACCTGGTCTCAGGCCCTTACTAGCTGTGTGACCCTCAGCAAGACACTTAACCCTGTTTCGCTCAGTTCTTCATCTGTCAAGTGAGCTGCAGAAGGAAATGGTGAATCCATCCAGGATCTTTCCCAAGAAAACCCCAAAAGTGTCAGGAAAAGTCAGAGAGGACTAAAGAAGAAGGATAATTGTTTTCATGTTCACTGATCTGTAGTATTGTTTGAGTTCTGCTACTGATAATCCCTGACCCCAAATCTCTTTCTTTACTCTTTATTCCCTGTCCTTTATTACCCCTGAGATACTGGGCTTCTTTTTAAACATTTTTACTGATTTTTTTCTGTTTCTTACATCACCAGTGTATCTCATATATCTCTCCCTCTCCCCATCCTTGGAAGCCATGCCATGTGACAGATAGTATTTCTTGTTTTAGGAAGGAAAAGGAGAGCCAGCAGATCTGATTGATGCATAGGGGAAAAGGTGTGCAATGTGTGACACCCATGGACCTCTCACCTCCTGGATGGGGTAGAGTAATGTTATCTTCCAATATTTTCTTTTCAGTTCCACCTGATGTTCACCAATTTCTTACAGGTACTTTGAAATTTTTTGTGTCATGGTTTCCATTTCAGTCATAGTTACTGTGTGTGTATCCTGTTTCGTTGACTCTGCTTAATTCACTTTGTATCAGTGCACAAAGATATTTCCATACTTCTCCAGACTCTATCGCACACATCACTGGTTATAGTATTATTGTAGTATTCCATGATGTTCGTGTTCCACACATTGTTTAGCAATTTCCCAGGTGATGAACGTCTGCTTTCTTTCCAATTCTTAGCTGTCACAAAAAGTGGTATTATAAGTATTGTGAAATATATGGAGACTTTTTTCTTCTAAAAGGCTTCATTGGGGGTGTAATGGAGTCTTTGTTTTAAAGGCTCTAGGCATTTTTCTTATCTTCTTTGCATGATTACTAATTACTTTCCAAAGTAGAAGTTTCATTTTGAAGCTGCACCAATAAGGTACTAGTCTGTGTATATCCTTACACCATTGTTTAGGTACCAAAAATATATTAGTGCCATGAAAGGAATTTGATAGAACTCCTTCTTTACCTACTTTTTCAAAGAGTTTATTCAGTGCTGGTATCAAATGTTTATAAATTTTCCTGGGGGTTTTATTCCTAGGGAACTTATTTATGGCTTTTTCAATGTCTTCTTTTAAGACAGGGTTATTTCAGTCTTCTATTTTCTCATTTATTAACACGGGCGGTTTATATTTGTGTAAATCTCCCATTTCACATAGATTGTCACTTTTGGTGGCATATGATTGGGCAAAATAAATCTTGAGCATTGCTTTAATTTCGTCTTCATTGGTTATGCATCCACCCAAGTTAGGATAGATTTCCCACCACAATTCCATGTGTACTTTATTCTCCCTTTGAGAGAAATCCATTGAGGGTAAAGTTCAAGCAATGTTCGCCACCCCCCCCCCTTCTTTCCCTCCATGGTAATAGGTCTTCTGGACCTTTAAATGTGATGTAGTTTACTCCATTCTTCCTCTCCCTTCCCTCTTCTCCCAATGCAGCCCTCCTATTCACCCTTTAATTTTTTATATCATCCCATTAAAGTCAGTTTATACTCACAGCCTCTGTCAATGCATACTCCTCCTAACTACCCTAAGAGTGATACTGTTCTTACGAGTTAAAAGTATCATCTTTGCCTGCAGGGATGGAAAGACTTTAAACATATTGAATAAGTCACAGTTTTGCTCTCCTATTTACCTTTTTGTGCCTCTCTGAAGCCTTATATTTGACAATCAAAATTCCTCTTTAGCTCTGGGCTTTTCAACAGGAATGTTTGAATGTCTCCTATTTCATAGAATGTCCCTTTAATCCTCTGAAAGATTATATTCACTTTCATTGTGTAGTTGATTCTTGGTTATGATCCAAGTTTTAATCCATAATCCCTTTCCCTTCCAGAATATCTCCTTCCAACCCTTTTGAAATATGTGTGTTTACTATGACATTTGGTTGTCAGCAGTGAAGGCAGTAGCTTAACCTTTGAGAAAGGTTTTATCTTTGCCCTTTAAGGAAACTGACTGAACCACTTTTTAATGGAGAGTGTGTGTCTAGTAGAACTCTTATGGTGTAGCAAAATCAGGAGAGAGTTCCTGGTTAAAGACCTCAGGAGATCCTTATATTTTAGTGAGAATCTCTTCTCTCTGTTCCTAAAATAAGTTTGTGTCAGTGAAACAAAATTCTCAGGCGTCTCCTGAGAAGACTTAGACAGCTTTTCTATGAGGAAGGCTACGTTGACTAGAGCTCCACATGGCACTTCTGTGTGGCCATATAGGAGCCCTGATACCACATCAGCTACTGCCATGCCTAACACTCTCAGAGTCATCTATCCATCCTGTAGAACCCTCTGCCTGCCAAAGTTGGGGGGTGGTGTGTGTTTTGCTGCTTTCCAGATCACCTCTGAAAAGATGGTTGCCTTAAAGTACCACCCTCTCAGATAGGACTGACTGTAGAAGGACCTTTCTTATTTCTGCAAAAATGGATAATAGACTTAAAAGGATCCTTACAAAAAACTACCTAATAATGAAACATAGAGATCAAAATTTCTCATTAATAGCATTTATAAAACAAGTTTAAAATAGACAGAACCATTTGTGGAACACAGTGATGTAACACTTCACTTAGCAATAGTGAAAGTTAGTTAAAAATGAAAGATGGTCACCCCTGGATGTGTCCAGTATATCTGAAAGCATTCACTCTCTGGGGGAAGCCTGTAATATAGCAAAGTTCCACCAGTGGAGTCCACATGTGCCCTATAGGTGACATTCCCCAAGAATTCACCGTCAGTGAGTATAGAGAGAATCACAAACCATGTGCTTGTCATGTAAGTTTAGTTATAGAATTGCAGGGGATGTCTGATGGCAATCACACATATGGTCATTATTTGCAGAAATTCTAGATTTTGCTTCAGGAGCCCAGATTTAGCAATCAGCAGACTATGCAAACAAATGGTATAAGTGGAGGAACTCTTCACTGTAGGTGGTAAACCATTCGTGCCTAATTTCTACTTAGGAAATTATGAACTGGTAACAAGAATTATCCATCAGAAGCTCAATATCTTTCAAAAATGAACAGATGACAAGCATTCCTTTGACAAGCAGATATGTTAGGAGATGCTTGGGAGCTGAAAAATAAATTGTGCTGGAACTAAAACACGGTCACGGAACAAAATTATAGTCCCTGTCTCCGAGATACAACACTGATCCATAAACACTGGAGAACAATATTTATAATAGAATAGCAAGTGTTGCTTATGTCTAGGCTGCCTGAATGAAAACTTTGCAACACATAGAGACCAAGGGGAAGACATGAAAACCATGTGGGAACAGTGTGAGGAACGTGGCATCCCCACAGTCCTGTCTCCTCCCAGAATGGCACTAAAGGTGTATTAATGGAGCCTGCAGCAGATGAGTTCCCATCCCAATATTGTGACTGAGTTGGAATAGACAGCAATTCTATGCAATGATCTGAAGAACATGAACTAGAAAAGAATCAGTAGCATGAGATGTAAACTCCATCAGAACAGCTAACAGATGAATGATAGGGATAATAACAAACATTTCTAAGAGGTGCCATGGTTTGAAAAGCACTTTCAGAGCGTCTCATTTGGACCTTACAGCCACACTGGGATTGTCTTTATATAGATTTTATTTTCATTCCCATTTTATAGATTTGAAAATTAAGGCTTAGAGAGCGTAAGTGGTTTGGCAAGGCCACATAGTAAGTAAGGCAGAACTTCAGTCTAAGTCAGGGTTGGGGAACTTTCAGCCTCCCTGGAGGCCACCTTTAGCCTTCTACGGCCCCAAGTGAGACCCTTTAATTGAATCCAAACTTCAGAAAACAAATCCCTTTAATAAAAGGATTTGTTCTGTAAAATTTGGACTCAGTTAAAAGGCTGCACCCAAAGACCTAGAGGGGCCTATGTGGGCTTGAGGCTGCAGGGTCCCAGCCGTTGTCTAGGTCTGTGCCAACCATTCCAGGTGTCTCTCTACTGTGACAATTCACTAGTGGCAGGAATCTGGTGTTGGAGACAACAAAGCCCGAAATCCGAAGTAGTTTTAGAAATAAATTTGTTACATCCCATGGTATAGGACACTGAGGCAGAAATGATGGTCTGGCTCCATCTTGTCCAGGTTGTGGAAGGTTTATATTACATAAGATTTAGACCAGGATACCCAAACATAAAAAGTTGGGACAGAAGCAGTGCCTCCCTCATCCGATCTTTGTCTCTTTGCTGGAGAAAGGAGGCTGAGCCCTACCCCATCCCCACATCCACTCCTCCGCAGCCTTTTCCTCCTCTGCTCTGGGGTTAAGAGGAATCCAAGTCCCCCATAAAGGGCTGGTGGTTTGCAGAGGCTGCTGGAGCTCTTGTGCCCTTTCTTCCATTTTCTGGAGCCCAGGACAGCCCTCCCTAGACTTCCCCCTTCCTCTCTTTGTCCAGTTTCCATAAAGGGACTGTCCATTATCAGCTCCCACCTGAGCTGTGTTACTGCCTACACCCACACCCCCAGCAGTCTGACTTAAGGAATCTGGGAGCCTGGTCAGTCCTAGGACCACCTTTAAGTGGAGAATGCACCTGTGGTCACCCCCTCCATTAGCTAGTTTGGGTGATAGTGGCTGAAGGGACTGGGAAGGGGTTCCCCATTGCTCTGGACCTGATGTCGGAACGCCCCCCCCCCCCCGGCCCTGCTCCTTCCTACTCCATTCCCTCTCACGTCTGGAGGAGACTAGACCCATCCTGCAGTGAAATCACAGTGCCCACCCTCTCCAATCTTCTATTTTTTAAAATATATTTGTTTATTTACTTTTAGTTTACAAGATTCAGTTCCACAATTCCTTGCATTTCAAATTTTCTCCCCTCCTTCTCCCCATCACACCCCCCTCCATGGCAGCATGCAATCAAGTATAGTATCTGCAAATAATTTCACATTGGACATTAGTCTGGTCGTATAGAAGGGTTGTAACCAATGGAGTGGATAATGGGAAAAAAGAAATGAACCTAAACTTGAAAAAGAACAATCGCGTGTAGATGGGAGATAAAAAGGAATATACCTTCTTCTCAGCAGTACATTGCACATACACAAAAATTGGCCATGTTCTAGGGCATAAAACATCACAATTTACTGCAGAGAGGCAGAAAAATTAAATGCATCATTTTCAGATCATGATTCCATAAAAATTACATACAATACAGGGCCATGGGAAGACATGCAAGAAACTAAATAGAAACTAAATAATTGAATCCTAAAGAATGAGTGGGTGAAACAAGAAATTATAGAAACAATCAGTAACTTCATTCAAGAGAATCACAGTAATGAGACATGATAGAAAAACTTGTGGTTTTCACCCAAGGCAGTCCTTAGACGAAGTTTTATATCCCTGAATGCATACATGAATAAATCATAGAAAACAGAGGTCAATGAATTGGGCATGCAACTGAAAAATCTAGAAAAAGAACGAATCAAAAATCCCCAATTAAATATTAAATTTGAAATAATGAAAACCAAAGGAGAGATTAATAAAATTGAAAGTAAGAAAACTATTTAACTTATAAAACTAACAGTTGGTTTTATGAAAAAACATGTAATCAATAGACTCTTAGAAATCAATACGATAAAAAAGAAAACCAAATTTCGAGTATCAAAAAAGAAAAGGGTGAATGTACATCCAATGAAGAGGAAATTAAAACAATAACTAGGAATTATTTTGCCCAATTGTATGCACATAAGTTGACAATATTAGTGAAATGGATGAATAGTCACAAAAATATAAGTTTCCCAGACTAACTGAAGAGGAAGTAAATTACTTAAATAGTCCCATCTCAGAAAAATAAATGGAACAAGGTGGCAGAGAACTGCCTAGGAAAAAACTCAACATGACCAGATGGATTTACTAGAGAATACTATCAAACATTTAAAAATCAGTTGATGCCAATACTCTACAAACTCTTTGGGAAAATTGGAGGGGAAGGAGTCCTAACAAATTCTTTTTAGGACACAAATATATTACTGACACCAAAATCAGGGAGAGACAAAACAGAGAAAGCGAAAGATAGACCAATCTGCCTCATGAATATAGATGCAAAAATTTTAAATAGAACACTACGAAAAAAGAATTCAGCAACTTATCACAGGGATAATATTTTTTGATCAGGTTAGATTTATGCCAGGAATTTGAGGATGATTCAGTATTAGGAAAACCGGCAGTATCATTGGTCATATCAACAATAAATCTACGAGAAACCGTATGATTATATCAATAGATGCAGAAAAAGCTTTTAACAAAATACAAAATCCATTCCTATTAAAACACTAGAAAGTATAGGAATAAATGGAGTTTTCTTTCGAATGATAGGTAGCATTTACAAAAAGTCGTCGGTAAGTTTGATATGTAATGGGGATAAACTAGAAGCATTTCCGATAAGATCAGGGGTGAAACAAGGATGTCCACTATCCCCACTCTTATTCAGTCCAGTACTAGAACTGTTAGCAGTAGCAATTAGAGTAGAAAAAGAAATCAAAGGAATCAAATTAAGCAAAGAAGAGAATAATCTATCACTCTTTGCAGATGTTATGATTATATGCTTGCAGAACCCTAGAGAATCAAGTAAAAAAATTCTTCAGACCAAAAATAAATGTAGCAGATTTGCAGGATATAAAATGAACCCACATACATCCTCAGCATTCCTGTATATTTTCAACAAAGTGCTACAGCAAGAGATAGTAAGAGAAACTCCATTTAAAGTTGCTGTAGACACTATCAAATATTTGAGAACGTACATGACAAAACAAAACAAACCAAGTCGAACACAACAACAAAACACTTTTCACAAGAAGAAAATCAAATCTAACTAATTAGGAAAACATCAGTTGCTTGTGGCTAGGTCGAGCTAATACAATAAAAATGACAATTGTGCCTAAACTATGTTACATTTTTACTGCCATACCAATCAATCTACCAAAAACTTATTTTATAGAACTAGAAAAAAATAGTAACAAAATTCATTTGGAAGAACAAAAGGTCCAGAATATCCAGGCAATCAGTGAAAAGAAATGCTAGGGAACGTGGCCTAGCAGTACCAGTTTTTAATATCTTTTATAAACCAGTAGTCATCAAAACTGCTTGGTACTGGCTAAGGAATAGAGTGAAATAGATTGGATACAAAATACTGAGTAGTCAACGATTATAGTAACATACTGTTTGACAAGCCCAAAGACCCCAGTTTTGGGATAAGAAGTATGTATTTGACAGCAACTGCTGACAAAAATTGGAATATAACACGGCAGAAACTGGGCAAAGACCATCATCTAACGCCGTACACCAAAGTCAAGTCTAAATGGGTGCACAATCTCAGTATAAAGGCTGATACTGTAAGTAATCGGGGGAAGGAAAGGATAGTTTACCTGTCAGATTTATGAAGTAGGGAAGACTTTATCCCATCTCCTATTAAGTGAAAGTCTTCTTTGTCTGGAAGAGAAAGTTACTATGGGGAGACAGAGGAGATCCACATGCCTTTCAGCCACTTTCCTTTCCCTCCACATTTCTGTTTTGATCAGGACCCTCAGGTTTGTACTGTCCCAATTTAATTTGGGGGGCCATGATAGGGCACTTGAGAATGTACTTAAAGGGAGCTATTGACTGAATGGGAATTGACTCACTCATTTTGAGAACGTGAAAAGGCCTTGGTTAAAAGATGCCAACCTGGTCCATCTTGAAACATTCTGAGAATATCAGTTTACTGGACCTAGATGGTCCTGGAGGAGAAAGTGAGGCTGGTGACCTTGCACAGCCCTCCCTCACTCAAATCAACGTCAACTGCAAGTCATGTCATCATCTCCCTGATATCATGGTCTTCCAGAATGAAGAACAAACACCACAACAACAACCCAGCCTTCCCCTCTTTTACCCCTTCTTCCAGACTGACTGATTCCTGAGGGTCCTGCTTGTGCCTAAGTGACTGTGATTCAGGTAAGTGCTTCCTCCCCTGCTCCTGCCTCAGCCCTTCCCTTTATTCTCCCTCTCTTCTCTTACCTCCCCCCCACCTTTTGATGAACCCCTTCTCCACTTGCCTTTGCTTAGTGCTCTACAGGCTGTGTGTAAGTGTGAGCTGGAAAGTCAATACCTTTTTTATATGAGTATGATATATGAAGGTAGGATTACCTTTCTGTGTTTGTGTGTGTGTGTGTGTGTGGGTGTGTGTGTGTGTGTGGATGTGACTGTGTGTGGGTGGGTATGTTCAGGGGTGATCCTGTATGTGCCTGCTGCTCCTGCCTTGGGCTTCCTATATTCCCAGCCTTTTTTTCTGAAGGTTTGGGGCTTGGGAAATCTTCAGGTGGGGTGAATTCTGTGGAGGCCAGCAAGGAGAAGCATTTGAGGACACTCTCTCCCTCATCTCCTCAGGAGGACATTTCCATTCATTCTTAATCCCTTCCTCCTTTCCCTACTCGACCTTGAGCCTGGGAAGAGAGGAGACAATCTAGGAAATCTTTCCCTGCCCTTGTCCCTGTCATCTCTTTCCTTTGGCATCATTTAATTTACTAGCATATTTGTTTTTTCTTCTAGTGTCAACCAACACCAGGCAAAAGAGGTGTTTCCATGGACCTTATTGTTGAACAGAAAGACAGGCCTGTCCCTGAACCTGTGTATCTCTTTGATTTAAAATCTCAAAGAAGACAGGGTTTTAATGTGCACTTCTCTCCTAATAAGGGATTTGGAACAACTTGTCACAAGGCTCTTGATAGCTTGGATTGCTTACTTGGAAAGCTTTCTGTTCTTCTGACGTACTTGCAAACTGGAATCAGTTCCTTTTCTGTGTTGCATATGCAACAGTCCTTAGAGAATGTTACTGCAGAGATGCTTTTCTTCACTTAACTGTTACCCTTCTCATTTTAACTGGTTTCACTCTGTTTGTGGCAAAAACATGTCACCTTATAGAAGGAGAATCACCCATTTTATTTCCTGTGATCTTCTCCATTGTTTCTTTTCTCTTAACCTCTTCCCCATCCATCTATGTGAAAAGTGATTTCCTGATTGCTCCTCTAATTTGCTATTGACTCCCCTTTTATATGTAAGATATGTATCCATTTGTGGTTTAATTTTAGAAGTGGGGAGAGGTATTGACGATGTATCAAAGATCAGGAAAACTGCTTTTCCCTCATCCCATTTGTTTTGTTTTGTTTCCTTTTTTTTTCCTAATCAAACAATATCGCCCCCCACCCCGTCGCCAAATGCTGCATTTTATTTCATTCATTTTCTTCGGTTCATTGCTGACCTAATCTTTTAAAAAGATATCGCTTTCAACATTTTACAAGCTGAAATTGTTTTTTTAAATAACTTTTTAGTTTGTTTTCTTGTTTCCATCATTCATTTCCATGAGATTTTTGAATTACAAATTTTCTCCCTGTCATTCCCCTACCCCAACCTCAAAACAGTGACCCGACTGTGTAGTGGCCCCCCGCCCCCAATCTGCTCTCTAACTTTCTGGTAGGCAGGGAGGGTCTCCCTACTCCAGCCCCTGTATATCTGAATTCCTAGTTGCATGTATTGCAGAGCTTTAAATTCTAGATTCTTTCAGTTGCCCCCTTATCCCCCACCCACACTGGAAGGACAAGCAATTCAATACAGGCTGTGCATGTGTAATTAAACAGGACATCTTCATAGTGGACATATTGTGACAGTGATCACATGCCCCTCCTTCCTATCTCTACCTCCCTTCTTCTGTTTTCTACTCTGTCCCTATCCATTAACTGAAGAGTGTGCTTCCAGTATCCCTCACCCAGACCCTGTCCTCCCCTCCGTCACCCCCCCACCATCCCCATGACCCCTACTCTCTTGTGTGGCATGATGCCCAGTTTAGAGTTTATGCCATTCCTTCTCTAAGCCAAATTCAATGAGAGTAAATGAAAGTAAAGTTGTAAGTTATCCCTTGCCTCTTCTATATGGGATGCTTCATTGCATTTTCTCTCACCCTGTGTCCTCTCATTCTAGTCCTCTCCCACCTCTGAATTTCACCTTTTAAAGTATCATACCTTCATATTCTATTGATACTATACCCTCTATATACACATATACACACATGCTCAGATATGTATTCATACACATACACAGCCGCCTATACAGACATATGTGTAAGTATACATACATACATACCTATATATATATATATA
>JAQQSW010000027.1:199163-215696 GCA_028646575.1 Pseudocheirus occidentalis | reverse complement strand
ACATTCTACTTACTACAGGCTTACTCTTTGAACACTCAGAGGAAAAGATAGTTGTGGCGGGAGACACCTTTTCTGGCAACATTCCTGTTACTATAGGCTTACTCTCAGGGGAAGCACATCTAGCCTCCAAACATTCCGTGGATGAAAAACTTATGAGTGGAAACATATATTCTGAAAACAATCTACTTACTACAGGCTTGCTTTCTGGGGAAGCACATCTACTCTCTGAAGACTCAGAGGAAAAGATACTTGAGGAAGGAGACAGTCTCTCTGGGAACGCTCTGGTTACTACAGGATTACTCTCTGGGGAAGCACATCTAGCCTCCAAACATTCAGTGGATGAGATACTTATGGCTGATGACACATATTCTGAGAACATTCCACTTACTACAGGCTTACTCTCTGGGGAAGCACATCGAGAGAACAAAATAAGAGAATATTTAATGAAATAGATGCCTTTGAGCATTCCTGATGAAAAGAGCAGAGCTGAAGAGAAAATATGACATTCTAATACAAGACTCAAAAGAAACATTAAAAGGTAAATATGAAAGAGAAATCATAAGCAACTCAATGAAGTTAAAATCCATAATTTTCTAAAAGGGAACACCTATCTTCTAAGTTTTTTTTATCATTATCAGAGTAGGAAGGAGGATTCTATATTGAAAGAGTATTAGGAAGTGAACCACTTAGGTTGGGATGATTTAAATAACATCGATACGGGAGAAATCAGGATATCCTGGGACAAGGCAGAAAGGAGAGAAAGAATGGCGGGACTGGTCTCACGTAAAAATGTGAGAGGAAAGGCTTCTACCCTGGAGAGGAAAATGGAACAGGGAGTGACTAATGCTTGAACATAAGTCGATATCTAAATTGGTTCAAAAAGAGAAAATATTTTTATTCTTGTTTCTATCTGTATCTATACATACTCATACAATTGGTCATAAAAATTATCTTACCAGAGAGGTAAGTAACAGCTTTGGAAAAGAGAAAGAAAAAGTATTTATAAAAGGGTGGGCCAATAAAATAATGCAGTTCTTATTTGTAAAACCCAGTTTAGAGTGGGTTTAGGATGAGGAGAGAGAGAGAGGAGGAGAAACAGAAGAAAACTTGATTTAGAGAAATCCATAGTTAGTAATCCTGCCAGTGTGAATGGAATATACTCACTCGGAAAACAGAAGTGGGGAGCAAAATACCTTAGAAACCAGTATGCAGCAATACCTTTGTTTGTTTGTTCATGAGAAACTCATTTGAAACAAAGAGGGAACCAGATTTCAAATAGGGGGCTAGAGCAGAAACTGTTCTACCTCAACTGAAGTAAAAAATGGAGGCGTAGCAATCATGATGCCAGCCCAAGCAAAAGCAAATATAGCCCTATTAAAAGGAGTAGGCATGGAAACTACGTACAGTCAAGTAATGTATTTGGGAAATGGCATAGCGTTCAAAATCTAGGATCAAAAGTTAAATGATTTATAGGAAGGAATTGACAGTAGTGGGGGACCTCATTTTCCTTCTGAGAGTTAGAGAAATGTAACCATAAAATGATTAAGAAAGAAGGTATGAGTCACAAAATTTCAGAAAACTTAGATGTCAAAGAATTCTGTAGAAAAGTGAATGGGAATAGAAAGGCATACAGACTAGATGTTGCGTTATGTAAATTCACAATATACAAATTGGACTTTATGTGAGGAAGAATTCTTCATTTACCAAAAAACTGCAACCACTTTAAACTTTATTGTAATGTACCCAGATCCCTTTCTGCTTTGGCCCCTCTACTTGGTGCTTTGTGGCCTCCAACCACCCATCCAATGCCATTCCCTAACTCCCCTAAAAGAAACAGTTGAAGAAATCCTCCACGTGAAAGCGAAAGAACCAACCTGGAGAGAGAAAGGTACCACCACTTGTGGATCTGTTCTTGGCTTGAGATCTCCAGTGCTGAGAGAGAAGACCCTGATTTCAGGCTACCACCTCTTCACAGAGTTTGGTCCCTGAATTTTGGTATTTTGTCCTTCCACACTGCAGTACTGTGTGTGTTTCCCTGGTGACCACCACATGTCCCCTATTGTCTCCTGCATGCTTCTGTGTCTGGCCCCTATGTGCCTGCCTGCTTGCATGTTCTTCCTTTCACTTCCAGGCAGAAACTCATGTGGCTGGCCTCTCTAGCCATGTGTTCCTCCTCCTGCTCTTGTTTCTCTGTGCCTAACCCCATGTGTCCTTAAACCATAGGCCAACCCTTCTTCCACCAGGGTACAGACGCCTCCCTGCCATTTTCCCCATCCTTGGGTAAATTCCCTTTATGGAAAGGATATGTAGAACTTTCCACTTATATTGCTGTTGTTTTAATGTTTACTTTACAATTTATTTTTTCCTCAACGACATGTAAAAACAATTTTTTAAAACTCCTCTTTAAAATTTTGAATTCCAAGTTCTCTCCTCTTCTCTCTCTCAGTCACAACCCTTTACATCCCAAACTCCCATTGAGCAGGCATGCTATTAGATATATAGTATACTTCTCTGATCCTGCAAAAACATTTCTATATTAATTATATTTTAAAAGGACATGCAGACCAAAATAAACTCTCAAGAAAAACAGAGTTCAAAAAATGTAAGCTTTTTCTTTCTTAAAAAACCAGATTCTTTCTGAAAAAACCAGAGCGGAACAGAAAATTTGACAAACAAACACAAGAAGCATGAGAAGGTAATCATGGGAAAGAAATCATAATGAACTTGTCAAAACTGAATTATTTACATGCCAATATGGAAAAACGATAATAGTAACTTATGAAACTTTTCTTACCATGAGGATAGGTGAAGGGAATACAAATGCATATGTGTGTGTGTGCATACTTACACATAGGTCCATATAAAAGTCTATGTATGCGTATGAATACATATCTGAGCATGTGTGTATATGTGTATGTAGAGGGTATAGGATGAATTGAATGTGAAGGGATGATACTTTAAAAGGCAAAATTCTGAGGTGGGAGAGGACTACATTGAGAGGAGACAGGGAGAGACATAATGGGATTAATCATCCCATATCGAAGAGGCAAGGGATAACTTGCAATTTTGCTTTCAGTTGCTCTCATTGAATTTAGCTTAGGGAAGAAATGGCATAAACTCTAGACTGGGCATCATGCCACACAGGAGAGTGGGGACATGGGGATGAGAGGGGGGAAGACGGAGGGGAGGGCAGGGTCTGGGGGAGGAATGCTAAAGCACACACTTCAGTGAATGGACAGGGACAGGGTAGAGATCGGAATGGGGGTGGGGTAGGGGGGATAGGAAGGAGAAACAGAAGATCACTGTCTCGGTGTCTCCTCTATGAAGATGTCCTGTATAGTCACTAATCCATAGCCTGTATTGAACTGAGTGTCCTTCCAGTGGGGGTGGGTGACAGGGGAGGAATCAAACAAATCTAGAATTTAAAGTTCTGCAATACCTGCAACTGGGAATTAAGATATACAGGGGCTGGGATAGGGAGACCCTCCCTGACCTACCAGAAAATAAGAGAACAGAGAAGGGGAGGGGCTTTATAGTGGGATTGCTGTCTTGGGGTTTGGGCAGGGGCAAGATGGGGAGAAAATGTGAAATTCAAAAATGTAATGAAAATGAATAATATAAACAAGAAAACAAATAAAAACTAAATTTAAAAAATGTATGCTTTGATCTGTTTTCAGACAGCATCATTTCTTTTTCTGTGTATGGATAACATTTTTCATCATAAGTGCTTCAGAGTTGTCTCGGACGTTTATATTGCTGAGAATAACTATATTGTTCATACCTCATCATCTTATAATAGAACTGTGACCGTTCTCTTAGGTACCGTGTTTTCCTGGCATTGCTCATTTCATTTTCTCTTATTTCCTACATGAGTTTAGGTTTTATGTTTTTACATATTTTATTATATATATATATATATATATATATATTGTATATATAAACATACATTTATTTATATATACATATAAATAAATAATATGAAATTATATATCTTTTATATAAAAGAAAAAAAACTTTTAGGATTATCTGATACCATCCTGATCAATATTTCTTATACTGTTATTGCATTCTATTACAATCATATACCACAAATTAAGAACCATTGCCCCAACTGATGCTCATCCACTCAATTTCTGGTTCTTTGCCACCAGAAAAGAGCTGCTATAAATATTTTTGTACATGTAAGTCCCTTTAATTTTTTCCTCCTTTGCTTTTTGGAGGGAAGAAGGCTGGGAAGTTGGGGTTAATGACTTGCACAAGGTCACACAGGGATTAACTGTTTAGTGACTGAGGCAGAATTTGAAGTTAAGCCCTCCTATTGCCAGGGCTGGTGCTCTATTCTGCGGCCTCTAAGGGCCCCTCCTATTCCTTTTTTTAAAATGTCTTTTTGGATACAGATCTACTGGTGCTATTGCTTGGTCAAAGGCTATGATTTGGTTTTACAGCCCTCTGAGCATAGTTCCAAATTTCTCTATAGAATAGTTAAATTCATCAGCAACTCCACCCAGAGTGTACTAATTAATATCATTCTTTTCTCACATCCCCTCTCACATTGGTCATTTTCCTTTTCTGTCTTATTAGCCAATCTAATATGTGTCATGTCATACCTCACAGTGCTTTGTTTTGCATTTCTCCACTCAGTAGTGATTCAGACTATTTTTCATATGTCAACAGATTGCTGACTTCATCTGAAAACTTCACATCTTCTGATCATTTGTCACCTGGATAATGGCTCTTGTTTTTATTAATTTGCCTCAGTAGTATATATGTTTGAGAAATGACGACTGTATCACAGAAACTTCAAAATTTTTCACAATTTGTATTGGTTACTGTATTTACCTCCATCTTATTTCTGATCCTCCCATTTATTCTTCCCTCTTTCTCCTTTTCATCCTATCTTGCCTCAAAAATATCTTGCTTCTGACTACCCCCCTCCCCAAATCTACTCTCCTTTTTATCACATACTCCTCCCTTCTCTTATCCCCTCTCCCTCCTACTTTCCTGTAGGGGAAGAGAGATTTCTCCATCAAGGTTTATTTCCTCATTAAATCAATTCTGAAGAGAGAAAGACTCAGTCATTCCTCCTAACATCACCCTCTCTTCCCCTCCATTGTAAAATCTTTTTCTTACCTTTTTCATGAGAGGTTATTTACTCTATTCCACATCTCTTCTTTCTTCCAGTACAGTATATTATTCTCTCACCCCCTGATTTTATTTTTAGATGTTATTCCTTCATATTCAACTCATACTTTCTTCCTCTGTCTACTCCTAACTATCCTATTAATGAAATATGTCTTATGAGTTGCCAATGTTATCTTCACATGTAGGAATTGAAATACTATGACCTTATCAAGTCTCTTTTTATTTCCCTTTTCTGTTTACATTTTGTGCTTCTTTGGAATCTTGTATTTGAAAGTCAAATTTTCAATTCATCTCTGAGCTTTTCTTCAGGAATACTTGAAAGTCTTCTGTATCCTTGAATGTCTACTTTTTCCCATTTCTTCACTTTCTCTTTCTCTAGCTTTCCTCAACATCACAGGAGGCACGGTGGTACGGGATGGTTGGAGTGACCCAAGACTGTGTTAGGATTAGAACATAATAATGTTCTGATTGGGAAGTATGTTTTCAAGTAATCGTGGTTGTACAGTGGGGCAAAAGGGGTAACATACCCTGCAGAGATAATAAGGTGGCTGAAATACAAAAGAATGCTTCAGATTGGTAATTTTTTGTATCAGATATTTCAAGCAACTTTTCATCATCTGGATAATATTGAAGAAACAAATGAAGAAAACTAAAAGTGGAAAGATTGCTTAAAACCAGTTACGGTTTTTTTATTAGCCTGTGCTCACCCTCTTATAATGCTTTGTAACTGCCATTTGGAGATCTGGCAATTCCCACTGTGGCCTGCAGTTATGAGGATGTTCTAGATGGAACAATTTGGCTTTCACTTTTAGAGTTGGGAGTCAGCTTAATTTCCAGCATTAAACATAATCTGAGATGTGAATAAAAAAGAGGACCAGGCCATGTGGGTAGTTCAAGGAAGAACCATGAACTTCATTTATTGATGCATACAACAACGTTTTTAAAGATCCAAATGACAAAGATTCAAATATCCTTGTCTCAGTTACATACTGGAATATTACTACTAATAGAATAGTCTGCCATTCAAGGGACGTAGCTTGAATAAGACAAGGCTTCTTATCTAGGGCCCAGGAAGTCATAGGGAAGGTCAGTTGTCTTTTATCAAAATGTACCTTGCCCAACAAAGGATGCTCCTTGAGAGCAGGACACAATCTCAAAGACATTTGAATAGAAATCAGATACCCGAGGATCACGTATTTTGAGTTACAACAGTCTTTAGCATAATATGATATGGAACATGTCCTTTTTGTGCCTGAAGTTTAGTGGTAAAGGTTGTGGTGTCAGGATATCAGACAGAAGTTCTTTCAAGTGCATGCTGGTTCCTTTGGGGGAGCCAGACTTTGCAACCTGCATTAATCTGACAGAAATTAGGGTACAAAATTAAGGTCTCTTATCTGAGTCCTGGATCAGGACCAAGTGCCTCACCACATTACAGGAAGTTTGTAGATTGTTAACTAATTTATTTGGATTTTTTTTTTGTTTTAGTATTAAATCCTCAAACTGGTGATTGATTACTTTGTGTGGAAAGGAGGGGATGAAGGGAAAGCTCTATAAGGATTGTTTCTGCCCATTCAGAGCAGTCTTCCTTGGTATATGAGGGTCTGCAGCAGGGTTAGTCTATGCACTTTGAGGGTGGTGGGGTGGTGGTGTCAAGGAGCACAACTCTCAGCAGTTCAAAGTGCAGGTGGGTTGGATAAACAACACTCCCCTCCCTTAGGAATACAAACAAGGTCACCTCCAATATAAGTCTCTAGTGGGTGAATGGATGATCCATGTGTCAGTTACCATATTCTGGGATGCAAAAAATAAACTTTTTCAGCTCTGGTAGATACCAGTACAGAATCCAGAATGCTATATAAGGACCCTGAAAGACATCCTGTCAAGTGACTTGACACAGAGAGAAAAGGGAGAGATTCAATCAGGGTAAGACAAACTGAATTAGGACAGAAAATAGGAGCTTTCCAAAGTATGTGGCAGTCCAGTGGAAGAATGTACCATGGGGTGGACATAGAGGGGCATTAGGATCAGCCCCTTTTATGGGGTCATGTCAGTTACCCTCATTTTGTCAACTCTCCAGATTACAGGAAATCATCTTGTGGTAAGGTCATCAACCCTGGGAAAAGATTTTGTTTGGTTTATTGAGTTCCTGACCCAAGAACTTGGCTCACTGAGGATTTTCAAGTTTACATATAATATAGAAATGATTTGTAATGATTGGTTTGTACACCAGGATAAATTTAAATTTGAGACCAAAAGGAAACCAGTGAAAGGTCTTAAGTGAAATCTGCTATGTACATGAGGCCTGGTGAAATTTTTACCTTGTTGCAGCTCCATGAAAGTAAAAATAATTGGATCTAGGGGGCAGCTAGGTGGCACAGTGAATAGAGCACACTGGCCCTGGAGTCAGGAAGACCTGAATTCAAATCTGGGCTCAGACACTTGGCACTTAATAGCCATGAGACTTTGGGCAAGTCACCGAACCCCAATCGTCCTACCTTCCCCCCTCCCAACAAAAAAAAACAAAAAATAAAATAAGTTTGTCTAGCTTTAATTTGTGATTGGTGAAACTTGTCATTTGCGGTAAAAGCTCTTGGGTATATAATTGATTTTATTTTGAAGGATGAATTTAAGGAGAGTTGTCTAATGAATCATCAAGTCAGTAATCCATCATTTAGAAGAAAATCCATAAGCTACTCCGAGGGAATATGATTCTGAAGTGTTACAGGAAGAGGTCTGCATCTAGGAAAAAGCTGAGAGGACAACCTTGGCATCAACCTAAGGGGGACATATTTCTGTCTCTGTTTCCTCATTGTGTTCCTTTGAACAGCAATGTTTACCACAGAGCTCTTCCTAAGTCTGGGGTTGGGGACAAATTCTTCCTACATGATTGCTTGTTAAACTGGGACTCTGACATGAATTCAAAGACACTTGAATATATTTTATCCTGTCTTATATGTATCCTTAGACTTAAGCCTGAAGGACTAGTTTGATGCTGTTATTTTCCCTGTTTTTTTTCTTTTGTAAGAAATTCCTAAAATCAGAACAAATGGTCAGAAAAAATACATGCACAAAACAAGTGAGAGATTATTGTTTTCAATCTAAATGTGTAGTCATTAAATATTCCATGCAATTAGGTAAATTAATATTCCGGCTTCTCATTGGCCTGGCTTCTTAATCATGTGAAAGATTAAGTCAGGATGGTCCTCAGTTTAGAACTTGGTCTTAGTTAAAACTTAGTTCCTAAGTCCAGAAATTCAGCCCTCCCATTTATCTCCATATGCCATTGGTTCTTCCTTCCCCTCCACAGAAGGGGAACTGTGATAATTTTCTCCTTATTCATGTTTTTTTCTTATCTGTGCTTATATTACTTCTTGGGTTTATGCTTACAAATGGGACGATCCTGATTATATCTCAAAAGGCTCTAGACATATCAGTATAGAGCACCTTCAGGAACCTTACAGAATATATGTGGAAAGAATATGTGGGAAACATTTCAATGGTGGATTGTGGTGTTCTCTTTGTGAAAAAGCCATAAATACAATAGAAATGGAAAAGCCATAAAAACTTGAAAGTTTACAAAATAAGGGAAACTGTCAGGAAGCCCAGAAAAGGGGCTGATCCTAAAAGCCCCTGCCTGCCCACCCAACGATATATTCTTCCTCTGGACTGCCACATACTCTAGAGAGTCCCCTCCCTACTTTTATAATTCATGTTGTTTTGCTATGATTGAACCTGAAATAGCTCATTCTTTCTGAATAAGATGAGAATAATTATGCAAAGATAGAAAAGATTATGAAACAAAAATATGAATTTTTTAATAAGTGGGGTGGAAATCAGAAACATCTTCAGTTTGTTTTCGGGAAGGGAATTTCAGTACAATCTATTTTCTTAAAAGGATGTAACTCGTTTTTTTTCTTATATTAATGGAAAAGGCAATATCATTCAAGTTAATTACTACTATGTCACAAACATGGTTTATTACAAACAACTTATTGATATGCTTTGTTTTGCAAGTAACTGTTTAAATATTCTTCCAAGTCTTTAGTTTTCACTGGAATAAAATCAGTTTATTATAACCTACTTCATTTGCTTAACTATTGAATACAGGAACAAGAAGTTTCTACCTGTAAGAATGTTGCTACTTAGATTTTCTTGTACAGGATTGAGTCCTGAATAGCATCTCATCATCCAAAAGTAATTGGAATCAGAGTTGAAACTTTTGAGAAAACAATAAGGTCATTCAGTCTTATATCTCAAATGTAAATGATTTTTCTTGGACAGGTAAAAACCTAAATTTTTTGAAACTTCAAGCAACGTCTGGGTTCCTACATTGAGGGTCTCTTGTTAAGACCAGGACTTTAAAGGTTTCAACTGCTTTTTACAATGTGACCTAGTTATTGGAGAAGTAAAATGTGGGAGTTCATACTAACTTGTATTGAGATCTATTTTTAAAAAGATTTTAGCAGGAACATCTAAGGAATCTTTACAAGAAACTTGGAAGCAGATGAACAGTTTTACTAAAGAGCTGGTCCTGAGGACAAGATATTTTCCAGATTCCCCAAGGAAAGATGTTCTGGAGGCGAGAGAACTACATGGCATGTCTGGATTCCAAGATGAAAAGTTTAGTTAAAAGGATGTTGTGGGTGGTTTGAAAAAAGGAGGGACATTGAGAAAAGCATATTGTTTTCATACAAATCTGTCACTGATTCTATTTTCTGTCACTCCCAGTATGTTGTAATACTGCCCAAACCATGTTTATTTGTCTTGGAACTGAGTTCAGAAACTCAACTACCCTGGACTAAGTTCAGAAAATTATCTCTCCCATTAATCTCCAAATGCTGTTGGTTGTTCCTTCCCCTCCACAGGGATATGATGGAAGAAAATTATAACAATTGTGATAAGATTTTCATTGGCCATGTTGTTTTCTTATCTGTGCTTATATTACTTCATGAGTTTATACTTACAAAGGAGAACACCCTCACTGTATCCCAAAAGGCCCTAAAACTATATAGAGCTGCCGCAGGCACATTACAGAAGATATTTGGAAAGAAGGTTTAGGCAGCTTTTCAATGGTGAGTTGTGGTGGCCTGGTTATGGAAAAGCACTAAAATACAATAAAAATGAAAAGCCATAAAAGTTTGAACTCCCTGAAAAGTGGAAGCCTGAGCATGGTAACCTATTTAAAACCATAACTCAGTCATAACATAAAATACTATGATTGATGAAAACAATAATGAGAATATTGTGACCAGTACAAAATCAATACACAACCTTATGTTTGTGCATAACATTGATTTAAAGTCCAAGCCCATTACTAAGCAGAAAACCCTAAAATGCCTACCAATCAGAAGTGATGCCTTCACTAGCTCCTCCTTCCTTTTCCCATTTTCTATGCTTTCCATTGGGGATTTTTGGAATCTTTTGTGGTAATCCCCTGAACTGTCTGGTGGCCATCCCAAACTGAAGAATATCCCGTTTTGTAAGTATTCATAATGATTAAACTGCTACCTATAATCAAACTGCACGTCCTTAGCCTATTCCTCTGTTACCATAAAGATCACCCCACAATTATGGGGGAGGTACAGGCTTCCTGAGCCAGGGAATCTCCAACCCTTATAGTTATGCCTGTGCAATCTGTGCAAACACTTCCAGGTTTCCCAGGTATGATTTTGACTGAGGCAATGCCCATTCAATGATCATTGTATTGCTGGGATTAGCTAAGTCATTCCTAGTTCATCATAGGATATTGCTGTTTCTCTGTATGAATTCCTGCTGGTACTGTTCAGTTCACTTTGAATTATTAATTCATTGCAATCTTTCCAGGTTTTTCTAAAAGAATTCTGCTTGTCGTTTCTTACAACAAAATTACACTACAATCATATACTACAGTTGTTCATCCATTCTCCAATTGATGGTTATAAATTTCCCATTCTTAGCTACCACAAAAAGAGCTGCTGGCAATATTTTTGTGCATATAGGCTCCTTTTGCTTTTTTATCGATCCTTTTGTAGTACAGATCTAGTAGTGGTATTGCTGTATCAAAGTCTATACAGAGCTTAATATCCCTTTGGGCATAATTTAAAGTTCTCAGCTCCATCAGCAGTGCATTAGTGTCCTAGTTTTCCTATACCCTTCCAATATTTATTTCCATTTTCTGTCTTAATAACCAATCAGAGAGGTATGAGGTGGTACCTCAGAGTTGTTTTAATGGAAATTTCTCTAATCAATAGAGATTTAAAACACCCATTCCCTGTAACTATTGACAGCTTTGATTTCTTCTTCTCAACACTACTTGTTTATATCTTTGACCATTTATCAAGGGGGCTTGCTTTATATTATTATAAATTGGACTCAGTTCTCTATATATTTGTGAAATAAGGTCTTTTAGAGACAATTTCCCCCAGTTTTCCTTCTAATTTTGGTTACACTGGTTTTGTTTATGCAAACCTTTACTTAATTTAATCTAATCAAAAATATCCATTTTAGATTTCATAATAATCTCGATCTATTGCTTTGTCCTAAATTCTTCCCTCCTCCATAGACGTGACAGGTAAATTATTCCACGCTCCCCCTTTTTTTTCTTTTGATATCAACTTTCACATCTAGGTCATGTACCCATTTTGACCTTATCTTTGTACAAAGTACGAGAAACCACTATACATAGTTTCTGCCTTTTTTCCAGTTTTCCTAGAAGTTTTGGTTTAGTACTGACTTTTTGTTCCAAAAGCATGGATCTTTAGATTTATCAAACACTAAATTACTATGGTCATCTATTAGAACATATTATGTACCAGATGTATTTCATTAATCCACCACTCTAGTTCCCAGCCACTACCACATTGTTTTGATGATTAATTCTTTTTTCCTTTTTTTTTTAAATTTTATCCCTGTCTTTCACCTGCCCGCTACGGCAAAAAAGTGATCACACTGTATACCCCCATCCCCAATCTGCTCTCTCCTATATCCTCCCCCATTACCCCTCTGACTTTCTGGTTCAGCAATATGGATCCCCCAATTCATTTCCTGTATATTTTATTTCCCAATTTTATGTGAATAATAATAATACCTATATATATATATATATGCATACATGTCAACCTTCGATTTTAGAACTTTAAATTACATATTCTATCCCTATCTCCTTTTTGACCCACACACACTGGAAAGACAAGCAATTCACTGCAGACTCTATATGTGTAGTTACACAGGACATTTACACAATGGACATACTGTGAAAGAATAACTATATTTCTCTCCTTCCTATCCTGCCCTCCACTTGTTCTATTCTCTACTTTTTCCTGTCTCTTTACAGAAGTTTCTTCTTCTAACAACCTTCTCCCAGTCGTTTTATTGATTTAGCACTAAATAAATACGATTCTTTTAGGCTGAATTTTCCCTTTTAATTTGTTGGCTCAGCCTATTTATGAAACATATAACTCTTAAGAACTCCATCACTATAAGGGCAATTAGAAGGAATATATAAATATTGACTCCATGTGTGGGTTGACTATGATGGGATTAGAAGATTACATAGGAAGAAAAGAGAAGGGAGAGAGAGACTGAGGTAAATTAACTCACTTAAAAGAGGTGCAAAAGAGGTGAGGAGAAGTGAGCAACCTTGAACCTTTGGCTCAGAGAGGGAATAACACATACTCAGTGGGATACAAAAATCTTTTGGACCCTAGACAGAAGTAAGAATGGAGGACAGGTCAAAGAAACAGCTGCCTGGGGGAGGTAGAGATCAGAAGTAAAATACTTATAAATAGTGACAGAACGAATAATAAGAGACAAAAGGATAAAAGGGGAATATAGCATGAAAGGAAACACAGTTATCATAGCTGTAAATGTGAATGGGATGAATTTAATCATAAAACTAATTTAAATAGAAAAATGAATAAAAAAACCAAAGTCTTACATTACACTGTTGACACAAATTACTTTTGAAGCACAAAGTCACAGACAGATTGAAAGTAAGGGGTTGGAGGCGGATCTATTTTCCTTCGACTTAAGTGAAAAAAAACAAGGCTACTAATCATAATCTCAGAGAGCAAGAGCAAAAATATATCTAATTATAAGAGATAAAGCAAGAAACTATCTTGTTAAAAGGTATCATAGACAATGAACTTATATCAGTACTAAACATATAAATGAAATGGTGTAACATCTCAAGTTGTAAAAAAGTTAAATTAATTATAGCAGGAAATAGACAATAAAACTAGAGTAGTGTGGAACCTCAACTTTCCCTTCTAAAAATTAGAAAAATCTGACAAAAAAAGAATATTTTTTGCTTTTTGGAGGGGAGAAGGTAGAGCAATTGTGTTTAAGTGATTTGCCCAGTGTCACATGGCTAGTTTTTTGTGTTAAGTGGCTGATGCTGGATTTGACCTCAGGTCCCCCTGACTCCAGGGTTGGTGCTCTATTCACTGCACCACCTAGGTGCTCCAAAATTTTTTATAAACTTAAATATGAGAGAACTCTGGATAAAACTGAATGAGAATAGAAAAAATGTATAACTTTTTTCTCAGTTACACATTGCACTCTATCCACTGAGAAAAGTAGCTGCCCCTACTGTGACTATGGCTAGCCCAAATATATGACTGAACAATTCACATTGCCAAAATAATCTCTGACCTTTAGGGCACTTTACCCATAGTAACAGGGCAGCTTATTGGTTCAGTGAATAGAACTCTAGGCTAACAATCAGAAAGAACTCTTTTGCCGAAGACCTCACTGCTACTTCTAGAAGCCAGAGAACAGATGGAGCAGCAGCATCTGGGAAAGTGGTATACCAACGGGAGTTGGGGGAAGGGAGAGCTGTGCTTGTCCTTTATTTTCAAAGAGGACCATGACATGGGGTTGATGATGACATAATTTGCAGTTGACTTTGATTTGAGTGAGGGTGGGCTGTGTAAGGTCATCAGCATCACTCTCTCTTCCAGAGCCATCTGGGTTCAGTGGCCAGATATTCATCAGGATGACTGGAAATAATTCAGGATGTAGTGGGAAACCCTGACCCTTCTAGACATGGGTCTTTTCAGGTTCTGACTTTGAGTAAGGAAATACCCATTCAGTGAATAGACTTCTTTAAGTCAGTCAAGGGATGGACCCTTTAATTAAAAAAAAAATTAACGGGGAGGGCCTCTCAGAGTTTCTGGCCAAGGAAACTGTTGCTATTTACATTTGGTCTGAGTCAGGAAGGCCCCAAATACAGCCATTAAGTGCTGTTTGGAAAGGGACATGTAGTGCAGTCTATGAGCTCCAGCATGAAATGGGTTTAAGGTATGATCTTTGAAGGAAGGAAAAAAGAAAGGAAGAAATTTAGCCAGCAAAACCCAAGTTAATTTGGCAGCTTCCAGGCATCAAAATTTGTTGAGAACCAGTCTCTGACCTGGTCCATACTGGTCCAGGATTTCTCACGAACCACCTACCTATGAAGTCAATATTCTGTCTTAAGATTGGCTTACCAACTCTTCCTGACTTGCAGGAGTTTAGGAAGTGATCACTGAGCAGTGACACAGACATGGATGAATGCGAGGGAACAAGGACATTAAAACATACAGATTTATATAAATAAACACGGACTTCACTCACAGGAACCTAAGACATAATTACTTTACATTTATTTTATAAAGGCTCCTCCCTAATGAATAAGTGGTAACTGCTATGACAGAACCTGCCTGGCTTGAGTCCAATCATTCCACACCCTTATGTTCAGCCCATGCTCATTGTGATACTGGCATCAGTGAGTTCACAAGCAGTGTCTTGAGAAAAGCACCATCTAGACAAGTGGCTTCCTGAGCCTCCTGAGAACAATACTAAATATAGGAGGTGAAAGCCAGATTTTCTCTTAAGTTAAAATCTTACAGAGAAAATATAACTCACCAGGCCAAAGCGGGTATGAGAAAGGGATTTGGTAGAAAATACAAATAAGCAAAGATGAGCCTGGTCTCCGAAAAAGAGTTTTTAAAAAATGTGACAGGTAAGTAGCAACCAAGAATGTTATCTAAGATTTTTAAAAAGAATAGTAAAAGAAAGAGATTACTTATGACCAGCAGTCAATTACAAGACTTCTTGGAATGTGTAGAATAGACTGGGATGATAGATTTGGTAATAGGGGATAGAGCAGGGAAACAGAGGAGTAAGAAGTTTATGGAGGAGGCACTCCAGAATGTTCCCCATTTCTGCCTTTTTCTTTGGAATAAATTAATGATATGTTTAACATCAGATATGAAAGTGCCAGGGGTCGCTTCAACCATTCATTGTGATACAGCTGTTTTTGTTGGACACAGAAAAAAGAAAAAGATCCAATAAGTTTTACCTAGGACCAAGTATACTGTCTGATTTCTGCAAATGACCTTTCACAATTTCCGAGTGCACTCTTATTGTTATTTTCTGTCGGTCTTTTTTGTGTGTCTCTGTGTGAAATGAATGTGAGTGAGTAATCTGACACCCTATAAGGTTTAAAAAGCAGCTAGACTGATGGACTTTACTTGGAATTCTCTTTTTCTCTTTCCTACCCCCTTCTTGCCCTGCTGTTGATGGCAGGAAGCTGGTTGGCTAAGGAGAGAGAAAGAGAGGCACAATGTTTTTATATACATTATAATATGGTAATATTAGGTGATATCGTATAGAAAAAATAATAGGAATAAACAATTTGCATTAAAAGTGGGAACAGGATGCAGAGACAAGATATGGTGGCACAGAAGCAGATAAACTCCATTGCTCTCCCCATAACCACCTCAAATAACTGTAACATGTGACTCTAAATAAATTTTAGAGCTACAGAAAACACAAAATTATGACTGCCCAGGATCTAAGTGCACTTACCTTAACCTACGTGGATCTCAGTGGGCGTCCTGGGTGGTGGTACTGAGGTGTGTTACCAATGAGGAAAAGCTAGTGGGGTCTGTAGTGACAGCACCCTTCCATTAGCTGCAGCAGATGTAAAAATCCCAGTGATATTGGACAAAACTCTCTTCTCTGGAAGAAGAGTTCTATTGTTGCAAAGAGCTCAAAAGTCAAGTAATTGACGAGAAACACAAGCAAGCAAAGGAAGCAAAGCTAGCACAACCATTTAACATTGTATTGATTTTTGGGGGAACAAAACAGAACAAATCATGGAATAGGAGGAAGACAACACTATCAGAACTCCTGTACCAAATGCTTCCAAGATACTTGAAGAATGCCTAGAAGCTATAGATTAAATGAAAAAGGACATTGAAAACCAAATAAGAGAAGTGGAGGAAAAATTGGGAAGAGAAATGAGAATGATGTGAGAAAATCATGAAAAGAGAGATAAAAATATGACTGAAGAAAACATCACTTTAAAAAGAGATGAACTCAAATGGCAAAAGAGGCCCAGAAAGCCAATGAGAAGAATGCCTTAAAAAG